>VUQJ01007819.1:16989-45645 GCA_015108635.1 Andinoacara biseriatus | reverse complement strand
GTTTGCAGGCTTCCGTTTCTCCAGGTGCTCCTACTTGCTCAGTTTGTTGCGGCCGCACATATACAGAGACCTGGAGCTCAAGGTACACAAATCCACCTCGCAAAGAGACATTTTAGACATATTTAAATGATATCAGTGCTGGGCCTTGTTTCAGTCTTTCATTTCTTTCATTTTGCATCCTCTTTTTCTAAAAATTCAGAAACATGGGCTGAAGGTGTATATGAGAGATCCCCATGCCTTCACCCCCATGTTGGAGGAAGGGGTGAGAGGGGCTCCCCCACGGTCTCTGACTCTGGGCTCAGATCTCGCCACCAACCAGATGGAGATCGGCAAGTTCTCACAGAAGGATGCTAAGGTGATTTAAGCATCAAGATAGCTGATAAGTAGCTGTCTGCATTGAGGCAGACTCGGCTCCAAGCTCTTGTCTCATTAGTACGAACTAAAAAAATAGTTGTTCTCTGCCTTCTTGGACCTTTGCTTCTTTTTGATACAATCCCACATCCCTATTCTTACCCACATCTTCATCTATTCTTTGACATATATAAAGGCTTATCCTGAATTTGTTGCACACCTCGAGAAGCTAGCAGATGCTATCCACCCTCTCCTGGATGCGCCACCTGTAGATATTCCAGGTGTCACTTCTGGATCCCTGAGGAGGAGGCTGGCTGCAGCTAAAACGCTGATGCCTATTTTCCGATGCGGTGGGTTGGTGGAATTTTAAAATGTTTTTTATTTCACAATATGAGCTTATTCTGCAAGTACCTAATTTGTATACAACAGTAATTGAGTCATGGGTATTTTGGGCTCTTAATTTAAAGGTCTAAAACTGGGCAGAAATGTTCCAGACTTTTATGAAATCATAACTGCTCCAATAATGAAGGTTTGTGACAGATTACACAAAAGTCATTAGTTGCTGTTATTTATAGATTGCGTGGCTAACTTGTGTTTTGTGTGAAAGATTCTCACTCAGTGGTTCGAGTCGGAGCCACTGAGAGCCACGCTGGCTACTGATGGTGTGATAGGAGCCATGACCAGCCCCAGTAATCCTGGCAGTGGGTGAGACACATTTTACTGCAGCCTATGGCACGCAAGCACTCATGGTTTTAGATGCAACTGGGCATAATTAAAACTGAGTTCATGTTTTTCACTTGCAGGTATGTACTCTTGCACCACGTGATGGGAGAGTTGGAGAAGGAGAAAGGTGCTTGGGGTTATGTGGAAGGAGGCATGGGAGGTGTGTCTCAAGCTATAGCTAGTGCTGCTCGATCTTATGGTGTAGACATCTTTACTGAGAAGGTAATCATATTGATTTGATGCTGTTTATTTCACGGATTCATGGAAATTATATTCTAGCGTCTCTAATTTTGTGCATGTATAACATCTATCCTTGGCAGGATGTAGAGCAGATCCTGGTTGGTTCAGATGATACTACTAAGGGGGTGGTGCTCAAGGACGGCACAGAAATCCACAGTAAAGTTGTTTTATCAAGTGCTACCCCATATGTCACCTTCAAGAACCTCACGCCACAGGTAGCTAAGAAAACTGAACTCCACATGTAAGCAAACTGGATCATGTAATTTATTCTGGCCTCTGTTTATCTCTGCAGTCTGCCCTTTCTCCAGAATTCATCAAAGCGGTCGATCAGATCGACTACACTTCCCCTGTTACCAAGATCAATGGTGAGTCTGTCAGGCCAACTGTAAATGAACCAAAACTGAATGTTAAAACTGTGCAAAATATAATATAAACATAATCAGCCCAAAATATAATAGAGATCATTTTTTCTTTAAAGCTGCCTTGGAGGATGGTAAGCTTCAAAAGAAGCAGAATTTCAAAGAATCTCCTACTAAGACTCATATCCATTGGGCTCATTGTCTTATAGGCATTTTTTACCCATATATTATATATATTTAGGTGAAAACTTAAAAAAAAAAAATTCTATTAAGATTAGATCTCCCGCTGAGCTCTTGGTACCAACAACACGAGAGCAAACACTGATTCCATGTAATTTTCCCTGCTGTGATCTGTGTTTTTTTGTGTTTGTTTGTTTGTTTAACAGTGGCACTAGACAAGTTGCCAAACTTCTTAGCATCTCCCACACCGGGCGACAAACCTGGACCACACCATCAGTGCTCAATTCATCTAAACTGTGAAAGCGTGGATGTGCTGGAGACGGCATATAAAGAAGCCACAAATGGACGTCCCTCAGCAAGGTAAACATGTCTCCGCATTAAGTGATCATTTAAACATGTCCGATTTGTGCATATTAAATCATACTGATGCGTATCTGACCAATCATACGCAAAAGATGCTGCTGAAAGAAAAGTGTTTGTTCTGGAAAAACCTGGTTCAGGAAATGTTCAGGCACAGATTTACACTGCACACAAGTGCTAGTCACACATTTCTTACTGAAATAGAAAAAGCAGGGCAAAGTTCTAGGTGCCTGTTAATGTAGATAAGGGATTAACTATGCGTTTGCAAAAGGTTGAATGAATTATAGTGAAATGTTGAGCACTTAAACCTTAAAACCTTAGAGATCATTAATACATTCAAATGTCTTTTCTCATATAGCTTAAAACTAATTTTCTTTGTGGTATGTATTTTCTCCAGATATCTTTCCAGCTTACTTGCATAAGTAGTTCATATACAGTATCCTTATCTCATAGATAACACTTAGCCTCGAATCAGTGTGTGTCTCTCCTGTAGTGCCTGTACATACGTTAACGCTTACTGGGTACTTGAGGCTTAAAGACTTCACAATCAGCACTTACTTGAATATTATCACCTAAATTTATCATTAAAAAAATAACATTTTATGTGTTTTATTTAACATTTCTTGTCAACCCATCATCTCATTACATCATGTTCCTCTATTTTTATAGACCTATGGTGGAAATGACAATTCCCTCTGTGCTTGATCCTACTCTGGCTCCACCTGGCTGCCACGTTGTGTCACTTTTTACACAATTCACCCCCTACCACATAGAAGAGAGGGACTGGACAGACCAGGACCGGGAGGCCTATGCAGACAGTGGTAAGAAACACAAATAGTCCAGGACTTCTTATAGTTTTGAGTGTGCCAAATGTGTTCATTGCTAGTAAATTTAGTTCTAGCTTACTATGGCACGCTTGCATGCCAGAAAATGGAAAAGTGAATCATCTTTACATGTTGACTGGTGAAAATTAGGAGGTATAGTTTCCAAAATTAGTAAATTATTCAAATGAATTGCACCATTTAAATGTATTGTATCTTGATTAATGTGTTTGAGTGAAAAGCATGTGTGTTTCTGCCTCTTCAGTGTTTGACTGGGTGGAGGAATACGCCCCCGGGTTTAAAAAATCTGTGGTGGGCAGGGACATCCTGGCCCCGCCTGACCTGGAGAGGATCTTTGGGCTCACTGGAGGGGTACATACTGTACACTGTTGACACTGAAACACTGAGCAGCACTTTGAATGTTGACACACACCTTATTTGCTTCACACAGCGAGCTGTTCACCAGATGAGGAAGTCATTTGCATCCTTTTCAATGTTCAGTCATTAACTGCCTACTTTGAGACAAAACTGTTGTATAAGCAGTTAATGGTTACAGGCAGTTTTACTATAATATGAGCCTAAATCAAAGTTCACTTGAGCTGTGTGAAACGTACTCGCTGAACTGTATTCGCTTTGGATTCCTTTGTATTAAGAAAGCAGTAATTAAACAAAAGGTAGGCTGCTTTTCTGCTAATAACATTATCACAAGAAAGAAAAGGGAAATGTTAAACATTTGGTTTTGTTTTTACAGAATATCTTCCATGGATCAATGTCACTGGACCAGCTCTACCTAACACGACCCTTGCCCTCCCTCTCAGATTACCGCTCACCAATTAAAGGGCTCTATCTGTGTGGCAGTGGCTGTCATCCAGGTTTGCTTTGAATGCTTGGCTGAATGCAGAATTGTAATTAAGGCTGATTGTTGTGTAATGCAGCAATAATAATGTTTTGAATGAATATTTGAACTTCAGATGCACTCTTGCTTTCACTGATGATAATAAATGATAGTTGATGATGGCTCTGGCAAATTTTTTCATTCAATATGTTTGATCATTTTTAGGTGGGGGTGTGATGGGTTCCCCTGGCTGGAATGCGGCACGTAATGTCATTGCTGACCTGAAACATCACTGAGACACATTATCAGTGTGTGGTTTGCTCCCCTGTGCGTTGCCCTTTTTCAGTGTGGGACAGGTTTGAAGAATAAATGTCAAATCAGAGTTAAAACCAACTACTTATTTGATTAGCTGTCTCTACCCTGCATTATGTTTTAATGGCTTAAATGTCTGACCTAATAATACAAATGATATGGGATGAAAGAGACAAGTAGAGCGCAATAAAACAGGCCTGAACAGGCCAGCCACGAGAAAAGTTTCCCAGTGGAAAAACACAAAATCAACATCAACCTCTGAGCCAGTGGAAAATTACTGAGACCTACAAAACAAGTTGAAGGCAAGTGTAATTTTTAGAAAAACTAATGCTTGTATTAATCAAATTAACTAAAACTGTGAATTGAAAGAAATGATGCACAAAGAAACATTTTACTCTATTTCTAATAAATTATAATAAATTAAAATGAACTGAAGTCATCATGTTTGATTATCTTTAAACCATGTATGATTATTGGTTTCATGTGTTGCATTTATTTTACTTGGGGCTGATGTCACAGGTTCAAGTGTTATGTACGCTGCTCAAAAAAAAAAAAGAAAAAAAAAGTGAAAGAAACACTTTTTAAATGTTTTCACTTTTTTTCACTGGTTTTGCATTTGGCTAGTGTCAGTGTCACTACTGGTATCATGAAGTGATACCTGGACCCTGCAGAGGTTGCACAGGTGGTCCAACTCCTCCACGATGTCACATCAAGATGTGCCATTGTCAGAAGGTTTGCTGTGTCTCCCAGCACAGTCTCAAGAGCACGGAGGAGATTCCAGGAGACAGGCAGTTACTCTAGTAGAGTTGGACAGGGCTGTAGAAGGTCCTCAACCCAACAGCAGAACATTTATCTGCTCCTTTGTGAAAGGAGGAACAGGATGAGCACTGCCAGGACCCTACAAAATGATCTACAGCAAGTCACTGGATTGAATGTCTCTGACCAAACAATCAGAAACAGACTTCATAAGAGTGGTGTGACCAATCCAATCTAGCACCTCTGGGGCATTATGTTTTGTTCCAACCAACACCACCAGGTTACACCTCAGACTATCAGGGAGCTCACTGATGCCCTGGTCCAGATCTGGGAGGAGATCCTACAGGACACCATCAGTCCACTCATTAGGAGCATGCCCTGACATCCTTGTTGAGTTGAGTTGATGTTCAAGTTGCCTTTGAATTCAGACCTCTATATGTTGATAATTTTCATTTCCATCAAGCAATGTGGAATCCTTTCATTCCTAACACATTACCCATTCCACATCAGTATAGATATCCAGCATGATTTTTTTCCCATTAAGATGTGATGTATTTTCAAAGTGTTCCTTTAACTTTTTTAAGCTTTGTATTTGTCATGGTACGGAAGGATAAGTAGGTGCTCCCAAAAAGTACCTTGAAGCATGTACATTTTACACATGTATACATACATACATACATACATATATTATTATATTTTATTAATTCCACTTTTTCTATTGTGACGAATGCCCCGTCCTGTCCAGAAATGAATGGTTAATAACTCACAGAATGTTACATAATAGATATTAATTTTAATCTTTTACTATGTATCTTTTATTGGTCAAACAGTATAACTGTGCATGTAAAATCTTTCTCAAAGCCTAAAAAAATATTTTGAAACCTGATTGGTGCAAATAAGTTAATTTAAGTTAAGTTAATTTTTCTATCCCAGAACCTGAAAGCACATAGGCTACATTAAGATATTCTTGCATTTTTGTTAGACATCTAACAACACTGATATGATATTAGTGCAGGGGTGGGCAAATTGTCCCATGGGGCTACATGAACCTGTGCTCAATAATAATAATAAGCTCAGTAAGCTTACAACGGGGTAAAATAAATAAATTGAACAGAACTGAATTCAGCTTATTGGCACAGCCCTCCACAAGAGTCGCAGTTTCTCGTGTGGCCCCTTGAGAATATTAATTGTGTTAGTGGATAGTATATTAGTGTATATTATTTAATACACTTTATTTCAGTTTATAATGGTATTAAGCCTAATGCTATTAATTTTATTATTTATTTATTAGTCTGAGATCATTAGGGATATGCAGTATAAACGTTATCGCCTCACTTTGATAAGATCTCAGTAGTTTAAAAATCGATAACAGTGTCCTGTGCCTTTAAGACGCCTCTCAGGGTGGATCCAGCGTCGGCGTTTGACGCTCAGGAAGTGGATTAAACCACCAAAGATTCCCGCAGATTCGATACCAATTGTGCCGATGTTAAAGACGTGTTCATGCTAAGCTGACGGTTTGGCTGAACACATTTATGGGATATTAAGGACGATAATGCTGGATGGTTGCGCTCATGAAATTCACCAGAGACATATGCAGACTGTTGGGACTCGGGAGCGGTAAGAATTCTCCCACTTCTCGAAACTTTCTAAACTGGCCGCAAGTTAGATCGATCTCGGACGTAATAACGAAACGCTTGTGACAAGGCAAATTTGGAGGATAGCTAACGCCTAAGTTATATAAACGGAGTGTTTGTGGTATCGCTTCCCATATGTGTTGTCGTGGGGATCAAACTGAGCTCTTGGTCAAACAATGAAAGTTATCCTCTTGGCAGTTACACCCTCACTTCCACTGCTTCCAAGTTTGCGCAGTAAAAAAAAAAAAAGTTCTAATAGGATCCTAACCGCACTTTTTTTCTACTCACGAAGCAGAAGCTGTTAACTTTTACAAGCTGAAGTATGCCATATATAGTTGCGCTATGAAAGCCAGAACTATGATAAATACATTCTTCGGTGCGCGTTAAAATGATAACAATGTCTCACGTAGGTGGCACAAGCTCTATTAGCACAGAACTAGTTTATGCTTGCGAATCAAACTGTATGACCTTAAAGACACGTGTCTTTAAATAAAGTTATGTTTACACAATTTGTTCCTCTTCTTGGCTTTCCTTGCATATTTAACATCCTAACATTACAGTCTATAGAGCAGGTGAGGATATACAAACTATATTAAGCTGTACAATCGATTAGTGCTCTGAAAACAAAGAAAAACAAAACAGGAATATAGTAATGTGCATGAGTCTAGTAGTGCAGTATACATATACAAATGGATAACTATCAGTGCACAGACGGATGTGCTACAACAAGAATGCTCGCCTTGCAGCCAGTTGTCCTTCAAGCCTCTACCAGACGTCTGGGAGCTTGAGGGTCCTGCACAATATCAGCTGTTCCTAGGACTGCACTCTTCTGGACAGAGATGTTGGATGTCATTCGTGGAATCTGCTGGACTCACACTCCCAGTTTGAGGGTCACCGCCCCCAAGTTTTCTGATTACCACGGGGACCACTGTTACCTTCACCTTTCACATGCTTTCTAGCTCTTCCCTCAGCCTTTCTCGAGCTTCTCATGTTTGTTCTTCTAGATGTTGCTGTCGCTTGGTATTTCTACATCTATCACAGAGGCCATCTTCCTCTGCCTGTCCACCACTACTATGTCGGGTTGGTTAGCCATCACCAGTTTGTCTGGCTGTATCTGGAATTCCACAGGATCTTAGCTTGGTCATTCTCAGTCACCTTTGGGGAAAGGGCTGCAACTAACGATTATTTTAGTGATCGATTATCTATCGATTGTTCTGACGATTAATCAATTAATCTGATAAAAAACTGGAACATTCTGGAGATTTGTCATTGAACCACTTGAGGCTTTTATATACAATATTAAAAATATATTAAAAGATGCAAATAAACAAATAATTCAATAATTTTTTTAAAATAAAAAAATAAACATTTTATTGCGTAAAATGCAATAACATAGCATTCCAGCAGTAAATTTGAACCAGGTAAAGCTAAAACTACGTCGCTTGAGGAGTTTTGGGTAAAACATATTTACAGACAAAGGTGATTTTTATCTGAAATGCAAAATGTTTATACATTTTGTACAGTTTTGGCTTAATTACTGTTCTGAATACATTGTTTTTTCAACCCTATTTGGGGCGTATCTCATTTTGATCTCATGACTTCCAGGTCATATTCTGCACAGATGTTTCTGTACTCTATGCCAGCCACTGGGTTATGGTGTTCCATGTATCCCCTGCCTGCTAGCTTCTTGCAACCTGCCTTAGGGCCATTGCTGCACAGCCTGCACCTGGGGTCTTGCCTCGTGTGGTAGACCCCAGCCTGTGTCGATCTTGTAGTTAGAGCTTGTTCCTGTGCTGCCATGATTTGTGCCTCTGCACTGTCTTTCAGATTATGTTCAGCTCTATGCATTCCAGGATCCATGTGTGCGGCATTGAGTCCTAGGCTTTTTTGTAATCAATCCAGGGAGTTCACAGGTTGGTCACTCTAGACTTGCACTCTAGAGTGACTGCTCTATCTACCAGTAGCTGGTGTTTTGCTCCTCTGGTGTTTCTGCCAATTCCTTTCTGGGCCCTGCTCAAATGTATTGAGCCATGTGCCTATTTGTCTTAGCCAGTATGATACCTGACAGGAACTTCCAAATTGTGCTGAGGCAGGTTATTGGCTGGTAGTTGGATCGGACCGGTCCCTTCTGGGGATCCTTGAGGATCAGGACTGTTCATTCATTTAGCTGTTCTGGGTGTGTCTCACCATTTAGCAGCTGGTTCATTTGTGCTACCAGGCAGTCATAGAGTGCAGTTAGCTTCTTTATCCAGTAGGTGTGAATCATGTCAGGTCCTGGTGCTGTCCAACTCTTCATATTTGAGACTCTTGTCTCTTGTCTGTGATGGTTACTGGAGCCTGTTCAGGGAGGTAAGTATTCTTAATGATGCAGCACTCAATCACTCCATCTTATTTATTTTGTAACAGAAGAAGAGTCAAATAACATGCGGTATGTCCATTTTTCTCTCTGTGTGTACAAAATCTGTTAAAGAAAGCCTAGGCTAACAAACTAAAATAACATCTGCTGTGATATATTAACTGTTACTCAGGGTTAAGGTTATGTTGAGCCCCCTAATTCAAAGAAAGTGTGTCAAAGTAGCTTTGTAGTGTACCTCCTCTGAGATCTGTAGTGAATTTTCTTCTGTTGCTTTCCAGATTTTTTTGAACCCGTTTTTTTTTCTTTCTTCCATGCTGTGTTAAACTTCTCACTGACTCATTTTCATGCAAAACATTTGTGCCTTTCAGCGATGTCCTTTGCTGTTTTTTTTTCTTTGCAAAGAGAATATGTGATTGTTTCCATTTTTACTATTGTTTAAATATCTCTGCCTGTAATGCGTTTACAGAACAACTTAAAACCACTGACATATGATTAAGTAATGCCTATTTGAATAACAAGGGCATGTTTTCTCTCTCTCTCTCTCTCTTTCCGTAATGCTGTGTTGAAGAACAGTGTGGGGCTGTTAGGTTTATTTCCTTGTTAGTGCTCCAGCCTATGATGATGCGTTATTATTTTGCATTCCTGTGTAAAGAGCTCACCTTTCAGCTCAACACAAATTTAGGAAATTTCCTAAAAGTGAAGAAACAGAGCCTCTGTTGTTGCTTGTGTCTACCATTTTTGTATCATTTGTGTTTGGAGGATATCCCATTATCATGAAGATTTCCCAAAAGCCTGATTCAAATAAGAAAATGGAGTTAACAGCGCTTATTTCTTGATATTTGAGCAGTGAGTCAGACACAAACTGAAATTCTTTGCTGTCACTGTGTATCTTTGGAGACACATTTTAATGATAGACAGGCTCTTTACCAAAGCCAGTGAGAGCCATTTAAGATGTGAAGACATTGAATGTAAAGGGGAAAAAATGTACTGGAATTTGTATGGATGGGTGACTGTCTGTAGGGTAGAATTTAACGTTTATCTTTTGTGCATATTGTTTAAAAATGCAGACTGTGCCACTAAAGAATTTCCATACAGAGAAAGAGGATGTTCAGTAGCTACTTGTTGTCTCTGTTTTTGTAGTATGAAATGTATAGCTCTTAAACATGACGTGAAACTGCGTTGAGCTCTCCTGTCAATGCTTCACAAGTCACAACATGAGGCAGAGACCAAGTATGGGATTTGTCACTCTCTGGAAATTTTTGCTGATCGAACGGAAATATGACACCACACGCAATTCTAGAATTTTGCTTCCTTTTGACTTGCCATGTGTCTGCTGCAGTTTAACCTAAACAACGCTGAACAGTTTTGGCTTCATCAGATAGGCTGCCCCCTCCCCCCCAGACATATGTACACACAAAGCAGTGGCTTTTTTTTCTCTCTCTTTTTTTTTTTCCTCAGTACTTCTGTTTCTCAGACAGCAGTGCTTTGGGCTGCTGTATGTGTTCTGTGCTTGTGGCAGTGCTAAAGACGATAATTAGTAAATGCCCCTAACAACTAAAACAGGAAAAAAGGATTGCATAATGTTTTCTTTCTCCACCCAGTGTTGTTGTTTTTTTTTTGTTTTTTTTTAAATGAGACGTTACCATTGGTCAAGATGGTTAGACCTGAATATAAATGAGAGGGACTAACCTGACACAAATATTTCTGTAATGTAACACATTAAGGCAGTTTGAAATGCTGAACAAAACTTTTTGTACCTTCTTTCTTGCCTTTTGTTATGAGGGATGCTTGCTTTTTTTTAAAATTATTATTATTTTGGTTGATAGCAGGTGAAATAAGTAAAAGGAAGAAGTGTTTGTGCCTTCATGTAAATGATGGTGCTGCCCATCTCGGCTCATATTACAGTATGCATTTTCATAGTGTTGTAGAGTTTTTTCCCCTTTCCTCTGACAGGAAAGGAAATTTAATTGGTGTGCTTGTCAAGCTATGTTGCTGACTGGGGGGAGAGAACAGCATGTCCTTATCTAGCTACACTGTGCTTTTTTTTCTTTATGCAGTATGACTTATAGGAACAAGAACATAGCTGTTTTACATGGTGGTTTAATTTTGTGTATTTTCAAAAGGTCCTGCAGCCCAGGAGGAGCAGATGGACTGTGGCACTGCAAACCCTGACCCGAGTGCCACCTTGTCACAGGTAAACAAGTGGTGTCAGACTGACAGGACATTGTGAGCACTGTAAGCGTAAGGTCATTAATGATCCACTGCTCTGTATGTTTTGTTTGATTTTTGTTTTTTTGTTTTTTTGTTTAGGATGCATTAAATGGAGAGGAGGACTTTAGTGAAGAAGAGAAAGTGAGACAGAAGGCCGAGCGACGCAAAGCCAAGAGGAAGGTGAGTAATTGTAAAAGTCTTTTATGCTGTAAATCTGTGTCAAAGAATTGATCCATTTTCTAAAGTGCACCTGTGCATTCGTTTCAGCGCCGTCGAAAGCGTAAGAAGCAGGAACAAAATAAGCAAAATGACAACGCTGAACAGGTAAATTTAGAACATTCCCTCTAGGAACGCAGCCTAGTTCAGCCTCTGTAATGTGAAAATCTAAATATTCAGTTGTTCCTTCACACTAGGATGACGAAGAGGATGGAGGTGCAGAGTCTGAATTGGATGAGAGTGATTCAGAAGCAGAAGCTGGAGCTGAAGAGGAGAAACAAAGCGCTCAAAAAGAAGAGAGAGAGGGAAAATCAGAGGCCTGTTCCAAAGATTTTGCTAATCCTGCTATTGCTCCTTCAGGATATCAGAAGACTCAAGCCAGATCTGCTGAGGAGGTTGAGGCACTATACCAGTTCACTTTTTATTTTTAGTCATCAGCCAACAGGCCTCAAGATTATGAATTAATGGAAGTGTTCGCAATGAAAGCCTGTGTGCCTGTAGGCTTGGATGCCACATGATTTAACATCAGTGTCTGATGTTCTGTCCCACAGGAGCCAGAGTGGGATGTGAGCAGTGCCTTCTTTGCTAATGCTGCTAGCCATATCAAACCCAAAGGATCAAGTCGCAAGTCCAAAGAAAACAAGGAGAATGAAGCAAGGAGAGAGGTGATTGAATACTAACAGATCATGTAAGATGAGCAGCTATAGCAAAAGCTCCAGTGCATAATTGTTCTTGCTGAGGGCACGTGCGCCTATGTTGGTTCAAACTCTGATAAGTGGAACAAGCGGACTCTGGACCATGAAAGATTTGACTAAAGTTATGCATGTGTGTCTGGTGTGAGAACACACATTTTCTGAAAGTAATATCTTTGTTGCAGACAAATGGAACAGATACTGTGACCAAGAAAAGTGCAACACTGACAGGTAAAGAATGATTTCTGCACAGCACAATCGCTTTAAAAGTTATTCACTGAAAAAGAAACAAAGCCTTTGAGGATATTATTGATTACATATTCATTTGGAAAGCATGCCAGCATACAGCACTGCTGTGAGTTGAGGCTTTGGTAGTGTTCACAATATTTATGTCTCACAGAAAAAGGGATAAAGCTGGTGCAAGAAGGGCAGTATGCACACGCAGTCAGTATGTTTACAGAAGCCATCAAATGTGATCCCAAAGATTACAGGTACAGCTTCTGTGGTCATGATTTGGGCATTACAAAAGAAATGCATACATTTCAGACACATGCAGCGTAATATGTATTTATTTATTTTGTGATATCATGTAGGTTCTTTGGCAATCGTTCTTATTGCTATTACTGCTTGGAGCAATACCCTCAGGCCCTGGCAGATGCTGAACGTTCAATTCAGCTGGCCCCAGAGTGGCCCAAAGGATACTTCCGTAAGGGCAGTGCGCTAATGGGCTTGAAGGTAGGTACATGCTCCTGTTGTGTAAATAGCTTGTAATCAAGTAAATAATCTACTGAAAAGCATTATGGTTAACTCACTCACTCTTTGTGTGTTGTAGCGGTACAGTGAGGCAGAAAAGGCTATGGAGCAGGTGCTGAAACTGGACAAAGACTGCGAGGAGGCTGTCAATAATCTACTTAACTGCAAAGTACTGCAATTAATGGTAATACCTACACGCAAACACTTAGTTATTATTTTGTATGCTTTTTTTTTTCCAATGGCAGCTGTGACCTGAGGCTGTGTGTGTGTGTGTGTGTGTGTGTGTGTGTGTGTTTTATTTTATTTTTTTAAAGTTATCCCTCTTTCCCGTTGTCGTGCACATATAATCTCCTGAACTATTACAGGTGTTTTAGCACTGTTTTGTCCAAACTATTTACTGCATGAGCGGATCAGAATTTTGGTTTCCAACTCACTTTGAACTAACATCTGTCTACCTCTTGTAAACTTGATGTTTCAGGATTGCGTTTTTTGTAACATTTGGCACAACTGCTTGTTTGGATTTGAGAAGGAACTGACTGGATTCTTTACTCAATGGTTAAGGTCACTGTGACCTCACAAATATTTTTGCCATATCTAAGGCTACCTTCACACTGCAGCCTGAAGTGACCCAATTCAGATACTCCAAAAACGTCATTTTTCTGCGTCCTGTGTTACGCGGACGCGCGAAGGAAAACAAGCTTACTCAATTGGCATATTCCCAAACGCCGTTACACTAATCAAATACCTCTTAATTCCCTTTTTGAACATGAGGTCAAACAATATATTAAAATTATTAAAATGCCACCTATACTAAAGCCATTAAAACTTACTCCTTATGTGCTCTCTTCGGTGTATTTATGTAATATATTTTTGTGGATGATTGTTTCAATACCTGTATCCCCCTGGCAAACTTTATGACACCACTGTACTCTTCCGTTCTGTTTTTTCAATAAAAAACAAACAAACAAAAAAAACAAGCTTACTTCCGTAAACACTGAGCATGCTCGCTGTGTGTGATGTTATCGCGTCCTCTAACTGCGCGTGCGGGACACTTTCAGGTTCGTCTGCAGTTCACACACAGACTACATCCAAGTTGCATAGATTTGGAAATGTAAACAAAAATCGGATTTCACAAAAAATCTGAATTGGGTCACTTCAGGCTGCAGTGTGAACGTAGCCTAAGAAATGAATAAGAATCTATATGGTAATTATGACTAAATGTATCACAAATTTTAACTAGGGTAAAATAAGGATCTTTGTCCTTTTTTGTTTTGTTTTTAATACCCAGAAGGTCAACGATCAAGTGTAACCAGCCATGGATATAAAGTCCCTTTCAAATGGCAGACGGATGGCACACACCCTTTTGGTGGTAATTTGAGTTTTTTCTATTCCTTCCTCAGGAACTTGGCTTTGAAGAAATGCAGAGTGCCTTACTGCTGGACAGATTTTCAACAGTGCAGGGTGTTCTGGCATATTATTCTGAAGCTGCCAAAGGTAAGGCCATAAAAAGGGACCAGAATATTTTCTTTGTACCACTGGGGAGAAGCATACAGCTGATTTTCTGTGTATTCTAATGATGACACTTTTTTTTTTCTTCAGCAGCTGGAAGCATAGATTCATCAGTCGTACAACCAGGGTGGGTGACCATGATTGAGCGATCACATTTAGGGGAATCAAAGGGGCCAAAATAGTGTTGATAATGTGATGATGAATTGTATATCCAAACTGGATTTTCTTTAAACTGCTTTGAGTCACATTCTCTCTCTTACAGAACTCCCTGTCTGTCTCTCTGGGTGGGAAATGTGACAACTGAATTAACTGAGAAACACTTGAGGGACCTTTTTAAAATGTGGGATCCTATTCTGTTACAATATGTTACCATATAAATGCAATATTCTTATACAGAAATGTGGGAAGCTGATATTTAACAAAGGTGTATACTGACTGGTCTGCTGATTGTTTTGTTATCTAGGTATGGTGAAATTGAGAGTATCCGTGTGCTGCATGAGAGATTCTGTGCCTTTGTTAACTTCAGGGATGCAAACATGGCAGCTCGTGCCATGGAGAAACTAAATGTAAGCATTGTTTCCCCTTTGTCAGCTTTATATATATATATATAACAGTCATTGCTGTGGGCTTAGATGTGCATGTATGCTTGCTTTCACAGGGATATTGTATTGAGAACACACGTTTAGTGGTGCGTTATCCTGACCGCCGCACTCAGAGGGCCCTTCCCATTCCACTCAAGACTTGTCTCCCTGTCACACAGCAGGAAGGCACAGCTGCTGGGTGAGAAGCAAGTTGGCTGAACTTTTACAAACTCTTGTTCACTAAAAGTCCTACAACAGCACTGCAGCTTTATGTGGTTTTGTTTATGACTGCCTGTGTGTCTCTGCCCAGACCTCGAAGACGTGGCCCGGTTAACGGAGATGAGTGTTACTTCTGGAGAACCACTGGCTGCCATTTTGGGGAGAAATGTCGCTATAAACACATTCCTGATCAGAAAGGCAAGGACAGGAAACCCTGGCAGCCTTGAACACAGTTTACGCTCTGACTCAGTACTGAGAAGGAAACAGGGATACACCAACTGTGCCAACGGGACTGGTACTTGTCACACCAGGTTCTCTGGGCTAAAAATATTTACTGTGGCAGAATGGATGAGAATAGTCAAAGGATCAGAGCCAGCATTCAGGTTCCAATGGAGGGGCAAGTGTGTGCCACAAAGGACTTGGACCATAAAGGTTTGTATTTTAACCAAAGCCCAGACAAGATGATATTTCTTAGTAATAAAAGATTATCTAGAGGAGGGCAACAAAAGCAGCTGGTATAGGTTTTGAATGAAAACCTTCATATTCACAGCCCTTCATGGCACATGGAAATCTATTCTGTCTTTTAAGGGGAAGGACCCAACACCTCAAGCAAAGAACATAAAGAGGAAGTGAAACTGCCTTGGTCCGCTATTTGAAGAAAATTGAAACCTCTGTCATGTACAATATATGTGGATGCTGATATCTTTGGGACTTTCCTTCTATAGACATTCCATCACAAAGCAGTGTTCCTTCCCATTTTTAAAGTAAAATGTAATTAACCTGATTTCTAACTATTGAGATGTACCCATTGCCCCAAACAGCTCGCATAGATCTGCAGTTATTACTGGGGCTTCATTCCTACTCGTTCATATTCCAGTGTTGAAACATCATCCACCAGACCAAAGACTTAAAATTAAACTTGACGTTTAAGTACCTTGCCTATGTGGATGAGGATTTTTGTCTTGCCAATAATCTACAGAGACCCAGAGGGATGCCTTTTGTGCTATGTAGCCTTACAAATGATCTCATGTGGATGAGTGGACATAAGCGCCACAATTGGACTTGAAGGACTGATAAATTCTATGCATTATTGCATGGATTAGGTTTATATGAAACGTTATTCACCAATTGGCTGGCTGTTCTTTGTTGTTTTTTCCTCTTGCGTTCTTAATGTTAGTGGAGACTTACTGTTCATGAGTACTCTGAGTATGGAAGAAGCAATAGCAACACCTGACAACATAATGTAAATGCTGCTTTTGTATTGGCTGTAGTGTTCGGTTTTTGGTGAGTCTGTCTCTAAAATGTATTTTGTTAATTTCTTAACAGTTTTATGGCCCAAAAATTTGTTGTCCTTGATTGAATGAAACTTCTGTTATGAAGTGCATAAGTTCTGCAGACTCATCCCTGCTTTTTGAACTGTGGGAGAGCGGTTTTGTATGCCCAATTCAAATGTCAAACCTTTATTTTATTTTTTTTATTTATTATTATTTTTTATCTCAGCAGGAGAATGTTCTGTTTGCGCTGGTGGTACGTTTGCATTGTAAGCATCAAAGTTCTTCATCTATGCAAAAAGTCCCAAATTGATGGTCAGTTTTGTGTCAGAAATGCATTCTACCACTTGCAGAAATTTTAATATGCACACACAGATGTTTAAAATCATACACTTAATTTTTGAACCTTGAAAAGCAGTGTTTTTAAACTTTGAGCCTCCATTTCAGTATTTCAGTGAACTGAAGAATCTGATGGCTCTGCATTAAAACTGCCTCATTCTTTAAATAGTTTTAACACTAGGCTGAGCATTAAAGCCAATTGGCATCTGTATCATTTAGTAGAAAACAGATCTGGTTAAAGTCCACACTACGTTCACTTGTAAACTATGCATAGCAGTATTTATTTTTCTATTTATACATATTTTTCTGTTTCCTGTTGGTGAACCTTTTTCTAAAGTTATAGAATCAGAAGGTCTCCCTGCTGCTTAGTTCTGGCTTTAAGAGCAAAAATTAAAAAAAATTGTTGCAAACACTGTCACATGCTGCACTTCTGCTTTTCTATGGTGCTTTCTGTCTTGTGGCTGGAACTTGTGAAAAAGGAACAGGGCACCACAAGTTAATAGTGCTCTTGTCTATTTGACCCACTTGCTCAGTGCTTTTTGTAATCTGTGCAGTTAACTGTGGTTGTGGTTGTACTTTGCATTTAATTTTGTAGAATTTTTTTTTTTTTTTTTTTTTTTTTTAACCAAAAAATTTTTTTTTTTTTTTTTTTTTTTTTTTTTTTTTAAAATTTTTTTTTTTTTTTTTTTTTTTTTTTTTTTTTTTTTATTTTTTTTAATTTTTTTTTTTTTTTTTTTTTTGTTAAACCAAAGAATCTTTTTAATTGTATAACTATTTTGTATTGGCCAGAATTTTTCCTAATGCTTTAGTGTTCTTTAAGCCTCTATCTTGTTTCAAACTATTTCAGGAAAATGTGTTGCTGATTATACTATACACCTTTATGACCAGAGCACTGCAACCTGGCTAATTACTACAATATTTTGTATTATCATTACTGCACAACCAAAAAAAAAGTCTTTTATATTTAATAAATCAGTCTGAACCACCTAAGCCACCTTTCTTTGAATGTCTACATGAAGAATGACGTAAATGGGGAGGGGGGGTGCCTGTATGTATGTGAGGTATGCTGGTATGTACTTTTTGCCTTCCACAAGGTGGCAGAGTTGTGCTTGAAAATTTTGATTTTACCAACCTTTTCCCTTGGTTTGAGCTCCAGAAACCAAGATGTCACTTTAGGTCATTCCTATTGCTTGAAACCATGACATGGTAAATCAAATCAGGCCAGCCTGGTGTGGGGAGCCTATGATAATCCTCTCATGACTAGTGGGAGACATTTGTATGGTGAACAGTAGATTTTATTAGGAAACTTGTAACCCAGGCTAGTGGGCAATAGGAACCATTATGCGACTGATGACATTTTTAATGGAGGAACTGAGGTCCTGAATGTTAAAAAATAAAAATTACTTGTATCTAATGAGAATGAGTGCTACTCAGGCTACAAAAACAGTCATATAATGGATTCATGAGTTTTCAAAGCAACTCTGACAATGTCAGTGGGGATTATATCAACTTTGGCCAAAGACATTTTTGGGGAAATCCTGTCACAAGCAGAATGGAAATGTAGTACCTGCTTTGGAGTTTCACTCACACTAGGATCCTAAGTGAAATGAATCAGCCATTGTAAAAGTTCTAAATACTTAGAAAACACTGACATTTCTTTTCTTTCTTACCGCCTTTACCACAGGACACAATGGCCCATAGTGACACACCATTACAAAAACAAATGCATAAGATCATGTAAAGCATGGCAGCATTCCCCATCTTAGGCCATAATTTGGTAATACAGAATATTCTTTTGACTTGAAACAATTTGTTGAACCCACAGGTGAAATATGAACATTACAGCACTTTAATAAAATCTGCTTGTTATGAAGTTCTTGTCCTGTGTGAACCCCCCTCTAATGTCGGTATAGAAAAGCGATCTGTATATAAAAATTATTTGCTATATTAAAATGATCAATGTGCAGGTTGTTTTATAACTCAGTTTGCACTGGATATGCACTCGTTTTAGAAGCTGCTGTATTCCCAGTTTTCAGGGTTGCCAATAAGGATTTTTTTTTAAAGGGTGTGCTAATCTTTAATAAATGCATAATTAAAGTGGATCACTCCAGTTGGAAGATTAAATATGTTTCTCATTGAAAAGACACATTTCACATTGAAATGTACTTTTCTTTTGGCCATGTTTGTGACACTGTAGTTTCAATGCAGCAGATCTACATCAGCAATATCTGTCATTCTATTATTAAGTAGCCTAGAACAAGGCAAGTTGGATTTCCGAAGTCCTTATGAATTCTTGACCTCATGATTTCCTTTGAGGTCAAGAAAATGTTATCAGGAAATGACACAGAATGATCTTTTTAAATTCCCCTGATTATATGAGTGTGCAGTACTAAATGTGTGGAGTGCCCCATTTAAATTGCCTTTTTTTCGCTCCTACATGTGCCTGTCGCCAGCTAAAAGTAAAAGCGTTATGAAAGCCTGGAGAGATGGCAGTGGGGGGGTGAACATGAGGAGGTGCTGTCATTTGAAAAGGCACTTGTTTATTGTTGGAGAGCATGTATTTATTTCATGCCTCCACAGATTGTGGGTAAGGGCAGAGCCGGCTCGGTCGGTGTAATTAGAGAGGTGAAGAGAGCGAGAGAGTGCTCTGCCACAGAGACCTGCTATGCTCCAATATTCATAGTCCTATGAGAGCCTTGCATCACACTCTCACTAGCACACACCCCCAATGAAAGTACTGGCACGTAGGGAGGGACACCTGTCTAGTCTAGTTTAATTAGTCTGATATGCAGTCTTACATCATAAATTATAATGAAAGGACGCCGCGCACAGCAGCGAGTTTTATTTTTTAACCTAAGCGGCCCCCATTTCCCTTTGCTTTTCTTCTTTTACGTCTCTCTTTCTGCTCCGTTGGCCTTGGAGATCCCTCTGATTTGGCCCCGCTAATAGGGGGTCTGCTCTTCCTGTTCGGGTTTACCAGTCAGGGAGGGACCTCCATTTTGCCACCCAGCCACACCATCTCCAGCACACACAAACAGCTCAATTATAGCTTCAATGGTTACATGTGCACACATGAATAGGTGCACACTGTATGGAATGTGTGAATCCTTTTGGCCTTGCTGTGGAACTCTGCATATGGCTGAGTGCTTTTTACAGTTGCACTTGATGTTTTGGTTTCTGTTATAACTGAAATTTTTCATGTCTATGAATAAACCTAGCTGCCTTAAAAAACATGCCCACCAACGTTTACTTGAAAACAGAAATAGGTTTTAGCAACAAAATACATCGAGGCTAAAAATTTCCATATACCTAAATTTATCCCAATCTTCCCAAAATTACTCAAGAAACAAATAAACAGGTTTCAGACATGTAGACCTATAGTGGACATCTGGAAGAAACCTAAACCCAGATCTGGACCTAGCATGAACTGCTTAAAAGCCATAAACTGAACACTTTTCCCTTTTCTTTTTACTAGATCTACATCGATGAGTTAAAGCGTTATGCTTTCTACACCATGATGATAGGTTAGGCTACACTAACATACTCCTGGGCAGGGGTGGTATGGCATATTCTCATCAGTCACGTTCACCATGGCTACGGTGGGGCTGGGCCTATTTTAGATTTGGTGGTTTGTGGCCATCTCAACAAGGAAATATCTACCCTGTGGTATAGGGAGCTTCTTTAAGACACTTGGAACGTGATGTTTGAAACTATTCTGGAACCAGAGTCTTTCCTGTTGGTTACATTTACACACATTCACCCAAAACTTGTGTAATGTTGTGAGGGTACAGTTGTGTAAAGCACCTTCAGCCTATCAGAAAATACAACAGAACAAAATGTAAGGGACCCCCCATCCGATTAAATAATAAAAAATAGGATTCTGGGTATATAAAGTCAATTTAAAACATTAAACGATGTGTCCTGAAATTAATGACACTTGTTGTTGGTGGTGACAAATTTCTGAAATATTTACCTACAGATTCATTTATCTATGAGGAACATAATGTTTTATCTCAGAGCTTATTCAGCAGTGCTGAAGAGTATTCATTCACAGTTATATATAAATGTCAGCGATGAGAAATCAAGAAAAGGGAAGCCCAGTTTTATAGGATTTGTTTGCTGAATGTTATGCAGACACATGGGTCCCAATCAAATAAACTAGCTTTACATTTTATAAGTCCACACTTTTGTATCAAAGAATGAAACCCAGACAGAAATGTGCACAGGAGGAGGGAGGCAGGGAGGGATATAGGGAGGAGGGAAGAAACGAGGGACTGAGGAAAGCCTTTAGTAGACACACTCCTTCACTTAGTCACTCTCCCCTTGCAAGTGACACCCACCACTAGATTTGCTGCCTGCCAGGTGAG
Source organism: Andinoacara biseriatus (assembly GCA_015108635.1). Classification (NCBI taxonomy): domain Eukaryota; kingdom Metazoa; phylum Chordata; class Actinopteri; order Cichliformes; family Cichlidae; genus Andinoacara; species Andinoacara biseriatus. The sequence goes on along the minus strand of VUQJ01007819.1, from coordinate 24,560 downwards.
TGATCCTTCATTTTACTTTGTCCTTTTATTTATTTATTATTTTTCAGTTGTACACGATTTCTCACTTGTTAATTTCCTTTTAATGCATGCACATCTGACAGCAAGTGTAACAGGTGTTTTAAGGGGTAAAACTTGGGCACAGGTTGCTTTACTCTATATGAATTTCTGTCACATAAAGTGGATAAATTTTATGACATTTAGCTTTAGACTTATAAAAGTTTTAACATTCCTTAATGGATTTTATGAGGTTTTTTTTTTAGGCAATGTTTTGTTATTATATATATAAACTGCATGCTTTCATGCCATACAATGTACTGAGGTTTGTAATCCTTAGCACACAAACATTTTTGTGTATTTTGTGTTCACCGCTATACTGTGGCCTTCAGTGATTTAGTGCTTCATCCCCCCCACTGTGCTCTTGTTTGGCTTTGACACTTGTTAACCTCCAGTTAAAACCTTTCTCATGTTTCTGTCTGGTTAGTTAGCCTTTGGGGAAAGTTTATTTACATGAACTGTCATACAAATGTGCATCTCTAATTATACACCTTTGTTTGACATGAGTGCAAAGTATTCGTTTTATGTACTTTGGCTTCCATTGCATCACTGTAAGATTTATGCAGTGACTAAAATCAAATGTGGAACGCCAAAACAAGTCAGGCTCTATCTCCTCTCTGATCGTTACCAGATAAGTTACCACTGCAATGTTAACTGTCTCAGCGCGTAATTCATTTCTTGACATGATAACAGCAAAGAACACACTGGTAGCATCCGAGAGTAAACTACCTAAAAGATTTTGTCCAGAGGATGTCACCGTTGGTCTATTTAATATGCAGGCCTCCCATACTACCCTCTGGCTGACTGTGTGACTTGTGTCTAAGGGAATTACTCAGTATCCTCTACGCAGTAATACCTTAGTATTACAAAAAGAAAAAAAAGCACAAATAATCAGTTTTTTATTAATTTCAAGGTGAGCCTAAACTACTAATAAGCGTTTCTCATTCGACTGGCCTTTGCCTTTATATTAACTGGCTGTTAAATTTGTTTGAGACAATTCGAATAGTGCAATTTAAGAAAAGCAGAATAAATAAATCACCTTTTTCAATTTTCATCTACAGACCTCCTCTGATTCAACGATGGCTTGCAGTCTCTTGTTGAGCCTCTTCTTCCTCGCGCTCCTGTGCGCTTCCTGTCCCGCTCGTGCTGAACCTCGCAGGACTACAGCGTCTCAGCGCAGAGTGTCTCGCGCGCCAGCCCTCAAGGTGCGCTTGGGGGGCAACTTTGCGCGACAAGCGCACGAAGGGCGCGTGGAGGTGCTGCACAACAACACCTGGGGGACCGTCTGCGACGACGAGGTGGACATCAAGCTCGCCAACGTAGTGTGCCGTGAACTGGGTTTCGAGGGTGGCATAACGTGGGCTCACAGCGCACAGTATGGAGAAGGAACGGGTGAGAACGCTCCCTGTATCCAGTTAGCATCGAGTCTTCTTTGGTAGCCAGAATTTTTCCGAAGAAACGTCAACGGTCATTTTTTTATCTTGTCAGCCAAAACCAAACTGTGAATGTGAAAGAAAAACAAGCTTTGACAAGTCATGAAGGAAAACAGGTCTTATTAATTTAAACAGGGACAACTGTTGAAGTTTCAGCCACGCTGAAAGTTCTGTGTAATAACACAAAACTTTCAGCGTCTATGCCAGCTAACTTACTGTCACACTTCATTGGAGCCATATTAATTATATCAATTACACCTGTGCTTTTTCCGTTAGGTTAATACACACTTACCAGCCACTTTGTTAGGTACGCCTGTTCAGCTGCTCTTAACTCGGATATCTAATCAGCCAATCACATGGCAGGAACTCAATGCATGTAGGTATGTGGACATAGTCAAGATGACCTGGTGAAGTTCAAACTGAGTCAGAATGGGAAGGAGAGGTGATTTAAGTGGCTTTGAATGTGGCATCATTGCTGGTCTGAGTGTTAATAAACTGGGATTTTTCCACACAACCATCTATGGGGTTTACAGAGAGTGATCCACAAAAGAGAAAATATCCAGTGAGCGGCAGGTCTCTGACCACACTGGGTGCCGGTCCAGGAAACTGAGGCTGCAATTGCATAGGCTCACCAAAATAAAAGATTAGAAAAGTGTTGCCTGGTCTGATGAGTCTCGATTTCTGCTGTGACAATTGTTAGTGGTTGGAATTTGGTTCATGAAAGTATTAATCCATCCTGCCATGTATCAGTAGTTCAGCCTAGTGGTAGTGTAATTATGTGGAGCATGTTTTCTGGGCACACTTTGTATCACTGAAATACCACAGCCTACCTGAGTGTTGCTGACCACGTCCAACTTTTTATGACCACAGTGTGTCTATCTCCTCATACCTGCATCCACCAAGATAACACACAAAGCTCAAATCATCGCAAACTGGATTCTTGCACATGACAGGGAGTTCCCTGTGCTGGCCTCCACAGTCACCAGATCTCAATCCAATAGACCACCTTTGGGATGTGGTATAACAGGAGATTCACATCATGTACGTGCAGCCAACAAGTCTGCAGCAACTATGTGATGCTATCATGTCAATATGGACCAAAATATCATAGGAATGTGTGCAGCACCTTTTTGAATCTATGCCAAGAGTAATTAAGGCAGTTCTGAAAGTAAAAGTTGGTCCAACCCAGTACTGGAAAGGTGTACCTAACAAAGTGGCTGGTGAATGTAGATTAGCATTTAAAATGTCTTGGGGTGGCAGGCAGCCATCTTGAACCAATTTAACATAACCTGTCTCCTCCAGAACTTCCATACTACAGTGTGTTTGGCTCACAACTGTTTGCCTTCATGAAAAGGCCGCCAATTAAGACATCCAAAATAACTAACATCATAAAGTGACAAAGATAACTTGTTGTGGGATTGGAGTCTACGTCTCGTTAAGGTTGCCTGGCAGGCTGGCAGAGCAAATATATGGGCTGAAAAAGGGCATTTGTTTTAGAATAATGACAGCATTCGCTTGCCAGAGTTGTGCAACACTTGCCATGGTTTATGGACATTCTTTACTGCTGCTTTTAAATCCAAATTAAAGAGTTGAGTGGATCCAGGGAGCAGGATCTACAGCACTCTGCCTTGTAAAATACTGTGTATCTACTGCTAAACACGCCACTAAGGTGCAACCCTAAATCAGCATAGCAGTAAAAGTCAGGTGTTAGGTTTTTAAGAACTGATATTGGCTGGTGTGTAGATGCATTGCCCGGTCCATCACTTGATCAATGAAAATCACAGTGAATCAAGTTTTGAGTATTGTTTATTTTTTTCCAAGGTCCGATATGGATGGATAACGTACGCTGTGACGGCTCAGAGAAGTCCCTGAAGGACTGCAAACACAACGGCTGGGGGGTGAATGACTGCAAACACTCTGAAGATTTGGGGGTTGTGTGTACCTCTGAGCGCAGGGGGGTGAGTCAGCCAGCCAGCAGAGGCCAGACCACTGCTGCAAGGCCTAATGGTAACACTGCACCCCAGTGGCAGGGGCTTGTGGACACCCGCGGACAACCAGGGTATGGATATTATGGAAACGGACATCCATATGAGGTCCCCAGGTTCCAAAGACCCCACCACCACCACCACCACTATCAGGTATAGCAGTTACAGTAACATTTGGCAAATTTCTGTATTATTCATAGAAAAATATGTAATAGCAGTTGTGACAATTGTTTGACCCAAGAGACACAGTAAGGTGCGAATTGAGGAAGTCCGTCTTCGTCCCATCCTCATGGCTACCAAGAGGAAGAGCCTTATAACAGAGGGTGTGGTGGAAGTGAAGCATGCTGGGAGATGGAGGCAAGTTTGTGACAAGGGCTGGAGTCTCAATAGCAGCCGAGTTGTGTGCGGGATGCTTGGCTTTCCAGAGGCTACTCAGCACAATGTCAGAACATACAAGTGAGTATGAATCTTTCTCACTAGCTGCACTGACAGCAATACAATTCACTTTTATGAGGCCAGGTTATTAGATTGCAAAACACTGGGCTGTTGACTGTGGTTCAGAAGGGCAACATGCTATGTCATTCATCTGATTGTTAAATGACTAAAAAACACATTGTGAAGAGTGGGGTGGTGGGGGGTGGCAGCATCAGCACCGCAGTTAGAGGGTTTGCTTTGGGCTTATCTTTGTCCCCCAGCCACCTCTTCCCCATGTCCCTCAGTGCCCCCCCACCCCCCCACCCCTCCTTTGCTCAGCCTCAGGATGATGATAAAGGGGATCCCTCTCTTCTCTCTGCTGCCCTTTCTCTACCCCTCTCTCTAGGCAAATCACCTCTGCACACCTCATTGCCTCTCCCTTTCTCCTTCTGATGCTATCTTCAGGCTGCAGCTCATAGACAAACAGCTCTACTTTAACTTTTAGATTCCAATGCAGAGGTGCAATATCACTGCTGATTGTGCTCTAACTGTCCCATCGATACTATGTCTGAGACAGAGTTCACTTTTGGAGAGCAGGATTGAGGGTATGTGTGATGTGACTTGTCTTACTGGCAAGGGAACCTCTGTGGCCTTGAGTAAGCCATGCATTTCTTTTCTTTTAAAAAGCCCCACAGGAAAAGCATGTGTGAATTGCTGCCGATGTGTGTGAGTATGTATGTGTGTCAACTGTGGGTATAATTAGATATTTTTGATACACTTCCCACTGAAATTCTGGTACATCTACCAAAAACAATACCTCTTTCAGTGCATTATTCAGAAGCTTGTACAAAATAAACAAAACCTCTCGATTCATCTGCATTTAATTTCATTTAAGTAATGCTACAAGAACACTTTCTATATAGAACTCACTCTAAAATAAGGAAAAATATAATAGAGCTCTGAAAATAACTTATTAAGGGATATATAAACAAGATTAGTCCTGTTGCCTCACATCAAGAAGGTCCTAGTCTGGGTTTGAATCCACCAGCCAGCTGAAGCCTCCCTGTGTGGAGTTTTCATGTTCTTCCAGTCCCCGCGTGGGCTCTCTCTGGTTACTTTGGCTTCCACCCACAATCCTAAAGCCATAGGGTGTGAATGTGAATAGTTGTCTGTCTCTGTGTGGTATGTGTGCGTGTTAACCCTCCGATAAACTGTAAACCTGTCCAGAGTGTACCCTGGTCTATGGCAGCTGGTATAGGCTCCAGTCCCCCAAAGACCCTTAACTAGACAGGTTGTTGAGAAAATGGATGGGTTGGAGATTACATTTCTTTATCACTGACCAACAGAGACAACCTTTTAATGTGTACTATGCTACTTTGGATTTCATGTCGGTGCTTAAACTTTCATTTTACTTCGTTTTGTCAAAATTTCTTTTGTCATTGGGAAATCAAAGTACTGGCAGGCATGGTCTTTTTGCCCCTATGGCACAGTTCCTCTTTGTTGGAAAAAACCTCAACACTGGTTTTTGGGATGTTTTGCATCATAAACCACAGGAGGACCACACATTAGCAGAGGATTTCTCCAATGCTATTTTAAGAATGAATAGTGTGTGACCCTTTGCGGAAGGTGGATCCAGGTGGATCTTGCTCGTGGAGACCTGCCATCTATAAGTGATTCCCAGTTTAGCTGTTCTGCCCCTCTATTGGCTCGGGTTAATCTGACTCAACTGGCGACAGACCACAACATCTGCTCTGTGCTGTAGGTACTACATTCTTCTTGCTTCTGAAAGGCCGTAACTGTTAAAGGGAAGCTTATTTGTTTTATAGACTTTTCTGAGTTTTTATTGACTTTACAAACTATTGGAGTGCAGTTGCTCCGAAAGTATTTCTGCATTGCCCTTGAATTACGCTATCTCTGATGAACTTGTGTGTTATTGGGAACACAGTGAGGCTATAACCAGATTCTACTGTTCGGGGAGGAGATCATATGGCATCATATCTTCAGTAATAAAAGCCCCCTCGAATAAGCTGTTGTTTAACAGCCCAGCCTGACTCTACACGGTCTATACAGGATCATTTATTAGACCACAGCTTCCCCGCATTGCAGGTGTGGTTCTTTTCATGCATCTGCGTGATTTTCTCTTGCAGCATAGATTCACAGTACAGGTACAAAACACTGATGAGTAGTACAAGTCCTTGTTTAGGGGAAATAGATTGATAGATTTGTATGGTTGCAATAGAGGCAAATTGGCTGCTTATCAAGAAGAGTGATATGCCAGAGGAGGACAGGGCTGTTGTAGCTTGAAGGGCTTGTATTGAAATCCTCAGGGGAATATACTTACTGGCTTTCTTAAGATTTTATTTTTAAATCCTCTAAGGTCAAGTAAAAGGAGCTTAAATAACAGGACTCCTGCTCTTTTAGTATCTGCCCAGAGCCACAACAGAGGGGACAGTACTGTTCATCTAAATGTTCAGTAAAAAGTTAGATAACTGTAAGCCAATATCTTGAATTCTTTTATTGTGTGTAGAAATTATAAGGCTCTGGCATGGAAGTGGCTGTGATACATCTGGGTTTGTCTTTCCTGGGTATGACCAGGGGTTTTGCTAAAGCCTCAGGAGCTATACTAGTCTGAACCATGATGATGTGTTTGTTTCCAAATTTGTACCTGTTTTCTGTCTCCACAGAAGTATATTTGTTCCCTCTTAACATGTGTTTTTGAATTCAGGCTGTTTCAAGTCCATTTGCCTGAATGCCTTTGCTGCCAGTCATTTGTACAAGTTAACAGATTTGGTTTCTAAAATCTTAATGTGTTAAATGTGAGATTACAAAATAACAACCAGATGAATGCTGGAAAAAGTTCATTCTCTTTCAGGCTGGACTTATGGGTAAATGTAAGGTTGCACTTTTGACTTGACTTAAATTGCCACTTTGTACTCTAATTATAATTATAATAGTTAGAAGGGTCATGGCGAAACAATTGGGCTGTGTTCATGTAACATCTTCCACTTGCCAAAAAAGTTTAGGCTTGTACTCCATTGTTTGACCAAAGCCAAGTCTTCTTGCCCAAGTCTCTCTGTCCATTCTTAGAAATTCCGGACCCTGCCATGACTCCCAGCTCCTTGTGTCACTTGGATGAAACTCTGAAGATGCTGTAATTACAAGTTGGTCAGGACCAAAGCTCTCTCCAGGGATTCTGCTGAGGGTGAAAAAACACCCCCAATTATAGCTGTGTGTGTGTGTGAGAGAGAGAGAGAGAGAGAGAGAAAGACAGATATGGTGAGGATGGAGAAAGAGACTAACAAGAGAAGAGGAGATGGAGAGAAAGACAGAGAGCAGCAGTCAGACAAGCCAGATTTTCACTTGCTCGTGTGAAATATAGCCAATTACAGCTGCAGTTTGCAGCGCTGCCTGCTGTGTCAGCAGCTGTCTGTCTTCCTCTGTCACCTTGGTGATTTGGGGACTTAACTGGCATTTTATGTTTAATTATATTTCAGCTTAAAATTTGTTATGATGAATGTATCATTTTCAGGCTTATGGGTGACATTTTGGGTGACCAAATTTGGTTTTCCTGTCTGATGTCTGTGTGATCTTCTTCAATAGTCTTCTCTTTAATTTATTTTCCCATATTTTTTTTCCTTGTGCATGCCAGTGGCTGTTCTGTGGCTTGCAAGAGTCTGTTGAAGGT
>VUQJ01007819.1:6382-16969 GCA_015108635.1 Andinoacara biseriatus | reverse complement strand
ACGGACCCTCTCTCTTTCTCTGTGTGTGTGTGTGTGTGTGTGTGTGTGTGTGTGTGTATAGATATATATATATATATAGTTCAGACATGAAGATGTAGAAATGACCCAGTGTCACTGCTGAGCAGTCTGAGGCTGATAAAACCCAAACACTGATGTGATGCATGTCTTTTAACAAGTAGGTGTAGACTCCCTATCATTAGCTTTTGTTCTTTTCTGCGAGTGCTGGACACACTGGCTGATGAATGCTGTTAAGGTGAAAAATGAGCGATTACTGGGACTTTCATTCAACTCATATTATCTCATATTTTAGCTACATTTCGTTATTTGTTTCTATGTAATTAGCAGTGTATTTTTGGGGTTCATTGTGCTTGATTTTAACATAGCAAACAGTGCTGTAATTCAGTCAAATTAAATACCTGAAGGTATCATTTATAGGCTAAGTAGTAGTCCTGTTGGCTTCTGAAGAGGGTAACTGGTTAGCTGATTTGTCTGTGGTAAAGTCACAAACAAGTCACAGACATGTTTGCCTCATGGGAAAACGAGTGTGTATGTGTTCCTTGCTGACTATTTCATGGTACTACAAAGCCACATGGTAGACACATTTAAAATATTTTACAAGTGTAATTTAAGACACTGTAAAGTTTAAGTGTTAAATTTCAATGCAATGACCCAGTTGCAAGTTACAGTAAGATGCATAATATCTAGGGCTTTATTTTGAGTTATGCACATTAATTAAAACAATGCCTTTATGGGGTTTTGTTTGATATATATATATTTTTATGATTTAGTTATGTATCAGGGTAAGGCTATTTATAAAACTGAAAAATTGTTTACAGATATTTATAATTTAAACCCTACATTTAGCTTTTCAGGTTTGCATTTATGGTTCAAATGGGCCATAGAAATGGACTGGTTTAAGATTTTAGATATATCTGTACTTTTCAAAACACACACTGAATGATTGCTGAAATATAAACATATCATTAATACTGAAATACCTTTTGAAACATTGCTTATATTTTAGCTTAAGAGCAAGGAGGTCTTATTGCCTACTGACTACTTATAGCATCAGGAAACAAGTTATTATGAGATTCTGGAAAGTGTAAAGTCAGCAACCCATGACTTCACTCAACCATCAACATAACATCACCTCACTAACGATGACTTTCTTCATTCCAACGTCCTAAGTTTGTTTGTTTTTTATGTTTGTGTCTCATAACTTTCCTGGAATGCCTAGTTTCATGCCAGAAATAAAAATATTGACCTGCCTTTACTTCCATATAGATATCCTTAGATCTCAGATGTGTTTGTTTCTTTTAAAGTGAACACCACTCAAATCAGAATTGGAGTCTGTTTTAGTTTCTTCAGTGTGAGTACCAGGAAAAAAAAACAAAAAAAAACTGGAGACCTTTTAAGCGTTTCACATTTGTGTGTCTTGCTGATGTCTATAATATTTAAATCTGATACTGACACTGTGTGTGTGTGTATGTGTGGGGGGGGTGTTCCGCTGTATAAGGCGTTTTGATGAAAGCCAGATTTAAACATGTGCATGCTGAAGCCCAACAAATAGGCCTTGTATCCTGACTGAAGAATTTTACAGCATTAGTCTCTAAATTACTTTTTTTATGCCATTTGTCCTGATTTATAAATTGCGCTTATTTGCCTATGAGCCAGCATATATAAAAACTATTAGTAATTATTTATCTGTTATGTCCCATTGTTGGTGCTTGAAAATGTCTGTCTGGTTGAACTGTGTATATCTGTGAGTGTTTTGGTGTGATTGATGTGAATGTTGGTAATGGTGCGTGCACTTTGCAGTGGTTGGAGGATGTCCTGGTATGGTCTGTTTGGCATGTGTGCACTGTGTGTCTGCCAAGAGAAAAGAAGACTTTCCTCTCCACCGCTCTTCCAAGTCAGCCAGCCTAGCTGGAGCAGGAATCTCTGCATCTTGGACATTCAGCGTGGTGTACAGTAGTGCCAGAGTTTTTGTTTGTGTACCGTGTTTTGTCAAACTCTGTTTTTTTTTTTGTTTGGTTGTTTTTTCAGAAATGTTCTTCACAGATGTTGGATGGCATGGCATTTTTTTTCTTTGTGCGGTTTTGGAGATTAACGGCATAGATCAAAATATCACGCCTTTATTTTGTTTTGTTTTTTTAAATCTCTTTATACTGTAGCTTACATCTTGGAGTCTTTGCTGTTAAGCGGCATTGCCTGTTGCAAAAGACTTTTTATTCAGAAAGTCTGTGTTAGTTTATTTAATGTAAAAGTGTGTAATTTAGATAAAAATTACCCAGCACATTCTTGTTGAACACACATTTATGTTGGTGGCTGCAGAACATACTATTACACAGGCTCTAAACATAAACATAGTGCATAATAAATAGCAAACAGCCCACATTTGGGATAGAAATACATGCTACTGAATATATACAGAGAGATGGAAAGTGAGGTTGCTGAAAAAGGACAAGGATTGTACATTCTTAAACTGGACTAGTCATTACTATCGATATATGTAACTTTACACTGACCGCAAAGCCACATGCAAAACTCCTTCTGGATTTATATTTGAAGTTATATTTGAAGTTGCATGATTCATTTCAAGTAGCCCAGTAAGACTACTACTCCAGTAAAAAGGAAGTTGGTGTCTAAGTGTTTGTTACTGTTCAGTGAGCTAGAAATACTTGTATGCAATCAGTTTACATAGCAACACAAAACACCAATTATAAATAAATTGGCCACCCAGGCCAGGTGTTTGTGTGAGAGTTTGTGTGTCTGCAACCACAGAAAACAGACAGTCCTTGTTAATGCTTATGTCTATTTCTGTTCTGTTCACTTACAGAAAAATTTGGGATACCAAGGTTGCAGATCCTTCAACAAGGTAATAAAAGCACAGTTGTTCTCACCCCGTGCTGCTTATCTAGGAATTTTAGAACCACATTCCTGATAAAGCTGTCAAACTGCACTATATAAAATATTGATGTTGATGATGATCAAATATTTAATATATTATAATAATTATATAATATAACTATGAAAACAAATTAAAACTAAGTTATTAGTATCTTAAAGAATATGTTATCTACAGTTTACTTTCTGTTCTTTCCAGACTGAGCCTCATGGCAAAAAAGAAAGGATTTTGGGTTGAAAAAGTTCACTGTGTAGGCAGTGAGAACAGTTTGTCAGAGTGCCACGCTCAGTTGTCAATCCCACGCAGCCCCTCCCCTTGTAAGAATGGGAGACATGCGGTGGTCAAGTGCGTACCAGGACCTCAGTTTGCTCGCATCTCCTCGGGAAGACCTCAAGCCCCCTATCCAGTTGTGGTAAAGTTAATAAAGTTGTATCTACATCAGCACAATCGTGCAGTTGCGTTTGTAAACTGACTTTTATTCCCTTTGTTGCCATGGACAGCCTGTGCGCCTCAAGGCAGGCCCCAGACTGGGAGAGGGGCGTGTGGAGGTGCTCCGAGATGGAAAATGGGGGACCATCGTAGATCACTTGTGGGACAGAACAGCATCCAGTGTTGTGTGCAGGGAACTGGGATTTGGTACTGCCAAAGATGCCCTACATGCAGCCTTTATGGGTCAAGGTAAGACCAAAAATTGCTGTTGCTCAAATCACAGACTTTTTATTAAAGATTCTTGCAAACACATTTAATGTGGTCATTTTGACTGTGTAATTTAGACTCTTGAATATGTTTATCATGCGTCATGGTATTCCAGAGAAGACAGGGAGACTTTTCAGCCTTTTTGCTTATCTTTTGTTTACCGTAGACACCGCACCCGTCTGCCCTGACTGATCAGATAATGTGTGGGCATGTGTGTTTGTCTGTCTGTGTATGTTACCTCGTGAAGCTGCAAATGTGTTGATTGTAGTATCTCCAGCTGTGATTATGTGAGTCCTGTGCCAGGGCTTCCAGCTGCCCAAATACCGTACGCATGTGTGCATACACACACAGACACTCATGCACAAAATGAAATGCTGTAAACCATAGTGGTTTATATTGGCATTTGATACTAAAGCCAGAGACATAATCTTACTAGATTCAAGCAAGCTTTTCATTCACTTACTTAGAGCTTTGGTCTTTGCTTCAATTTCAAATGTCTAGCTTTGATGACACACACAAAGACTCAGTCAGTATCCAGCTGTGCCAGTGGTGTCCCCACCCTTACGAGATGTGAGAACAGCTTCCCCATGCCACAGGCTAGGGTGTAGTCTCTAATCTTGCTGATGGAGATTAAATGTGGGATGATGTTGCGCTGTTCTAGCTGTTCAGTTGATTGCAAAAAACATTTTAATGTTCTGGATTAGTCTCTTTTACCTTTTAACCTCTTAAATGGCCATTTATGTTACCTTAAAGAACTAGATCTGCTTTATTTGGCTCTCTTGCGGGTGCTGTTGCATTAGTTTGCATACATATTGTCATCTGGTTTTACTCAATTATCTGGCCATGGTTCAGAGTCATACGTCTTGCATAATTTCTCAGTTTTCTATCTCTGTGGGGTTTTTTTTTTTTTTTTTTTATTTTAACCACAAAGTTAGCAGCATTTTCCCCTAACTTCACTGCTTCAGTAACCTAGTGTGACATTCACTTCACCTGCCTCTACTCTGCATTGTGCACGTGCACACACACACACACACACACACACACACGCACACACACACAGTGAAACGCAGAGGAGATGAGAGAAACTACTGCAGCCATAACTGATTGGGAAAACACAGTAGCTGAAACAAAATTTGTGTACTTAAATTAGGCAAGTCCCCTAATTTTACATTGTATCACTCCTCTGAGTCAGTTTCTAAAGTTGGTGATTCACTATAGTTGGTGACTATGCAATGACAAGAGCAGAAAGCTTTACGATGATGAGATATTATCGTGACCTTCAAATTTGTTCTACTAGAGATGTAAATAGGTAGAAAGCGCCTTCTGGAGGCAGCAAGTAATGTGCTGGCATTTTGGCACAATATCACAAAAGAAGCCATGTGTCTTTCTGGGATCTCAGCTGCCACCTTGGAGTATCTGTTATCATCAGCAAAATATTATATCTATCATGCTTCTAGATTTTTACCAAATGTACATGTAGTGTGAGAAATAAAAAAAAAAATTCAATTAACCCCTCTCTAGCTTGAACTTGCAGTTAATCTGGTATCAAAGAATAATCTTTTGAGTGAACAAAGCCAGAGCATCAATAAATTAATGTCTGTGATTCTTAAAACTCTGCATTCATTTGAAAATAGCATGATAAATCTGAAGCAATCATTCTCAGATATGCTACACTACGGTACAGTACAGTGCTGCTGTTCACTGTTTTAACCTCGAATAAAATACATCCAAAAGGCACCAGGCTACTACAGGAAAACCACACTTCTTTAATTTGCATCAGACCAATTGTCTGACATGTTTAGCTCGCTCGGGTGTTTCAGAATAACACCGGTAAATTTTAAAGCATCATATCCACATCTATATTCAGCTCATTCAGAGCTTAATGCTATGAACTAAACTATACATATTTGCATACATATGAGAGACAGAGAGACTGGACTTAAAAGTCCTCTCTCACCTTCCTTTTGACAATATTCAGCTTTGGCAGTTAATTTGGCGTGTTCTCATATACACACAGTCCTAGATGTCATTGGAAAAGGCCTAATAAGACTCTTTGATGGAACAAGCCCTCACAGGAGAAAAAGAGTTCAATGCTTGCAATGTAAATTTATGTAAACCTTTTTTTTTCTGCAAACATACCTATACATATACGTCTCCAACACGCACACAAAAAATTTCCTCATCATTTCTGTCATATCTTTTAGTCAGCAGGACCCCACAGGAGAGCACTACTTTATTTATGATGATCAAATGTGATAATGTGATAAAGGCCATGGTCGAGTGGCTGGTTGACAGCAGTGTGCGGTCTGCCAGTCAAAGGTTCTGCCTCTGAATGTGGCCTCACTTATCAGATATGTTGAACTGCTTGCTTGCACATATTTAGTTGCCTTTATGGTATACAGACATATCCCACTGGGATAAGTGAAATACCATCTTCTAGCTAACTTTGAAATTCCAGTGACAAAGAAAACATGGTGATCTTAGGTGCACGCTGGCTTTCTGCATCTCAGTTTCAAATTAGAAATTGAAATGGTTGTTGCACTATACTGGGGGAAAAAATATATATTTCCAGGGAAAGCAAGAGAGACATTCCATGGAAAGAAAAACATTACACACATTTAACTGTTCCTAAAATGGAGTTTAATTTCAGAGAGGAGAAGAACAGGGTTTCCCTTGTAACCACTAACCAACTATTTGTGCTATTCTCAACAAGAATGTAATTGATATTACATTCTTTCAATCCCCTAAAGTCAATTTTCTAATCTCTCCAAATGATCTGTAACATGCGCCAATTCTAATTACATATAGTAAATACTAAATTTAAGATACCGCATTTATGTTGTTTGTCATTATTGCTCTCAAAGATCTATTTGCTCTAAAACGTCGATATTTTATACTTGTGTTCATGATTTAATTATTTGGGAAACTGTCGCCAGTCAGAGTAAAAGTGAAGAAAATACTTAGTTCTGTTCAGACTCCACCCGCAATCTCATTAACTCCCATCATCATTACATTTATTGTCACCATCAGTGAGTTAAATTACAGGGACAATGTTTCATTCATTGTTATTTTTACTGTGTAATTTTACCCGTGAAGTACATATACAGCCATTTTGGTGCCCTAGGGATTTAGGATTTGGTCCCATTTAACCTGAGCACCACTGCTGTAAAAACTGTGACTGCTCTGCTGCTTTTGGTGTGGAAAAGTAATAACTGTGGTTTGTTGTTAGATCTTAATCATTCTCTGTGTCAGGAATAATTCATACTTATAATCAATAATAAAGTCACAGCTCTTTTGCCAAATGTGCAAACGTGTGTGTGTGTGTGTGTGTGTGTGTGTGTGTGTGTGTGTGTTCTGGGGATGCAATATGTTTGTTATTTGTACCTTATATTGGCTATAATGATGATAGTGATGATGATGCGTGTTGTTGTGCTTCATCTTAAATTTAGATGATTACAGATGCTTCAGTCTGATTTATAGTTGATGATCACTAAACAGTTTTGTGGCCCCCTCTTGCACTTGGTACCCTACACACTGTGCATGATGTATGTGTATCATAATTTACTTTGCATGCACAAAGAATTTTGTGACACCCTCGGTGGCTGTGTCCATTTATGTGGGTGCAGTATGCATGTGGCTTTCTTGGAATTTATTTTGAGCTTTTGTGGATTTCCCAAACTAAGGTTTAAATAGATCTTGTCAGTTTTCCTTTTGCCTTGAAGGGGCCCCCTGTGTTTGTCTTCATACATTAAACAGTGGGATTTTGGCTCTAGTTTGTGGTCTTTACCATGCAGATAGAGGTAGAAGTGGTTTAGATATGTCCTTTTCATCCATATGAACCCACGTATGGTGACCAGTATGGAAGCAGGCCTACAATCTACCAAAACCAACACAGAGACAGATTTGGTTGGGCTGCAATCTGGTCCCAACTATCTTCTTCTACGCCCTTTTTCTTGGTTTTGTTTTTCCCATAGTTTTTGTGGTTTGGTTGTGTTTATTTCAATGCTACTTCATTTCTCAGTTTACAGTTTCTGCCTTTTGTTTTAGGAAAACACAGAAGCCATAGTTTATTCATTGTTTTCATATCCAGCATCATTATAGCACCAGCTGTTTGCTTTCATAAAACCTTTAGCGTTTTCCCTGTTTTCTTCTATGTTGTTTAGAAATTATCTGGGTTTAAATGGCAAACGAATGCTAGTCAAAAGCCTTTTTTATGCTGACATAGATTTTGATGTTTTTTGCTCACCCAGGGTGGTGGACTACACACAATGTGGTAGCCATTGTTGTTTCTAAATCAAAAGAATGGTGGTAATGAGGTGTGACAGATGCCCAAAGTAGATGTTGGTGGTGCTGCTGCTTGGCTTGCAGGAGCATTTTGTCATGACTGATAGGAACTTTTTATTGTTGGTTTGATGCTAAGGTAGAGAAAGCTTATTCATGTGAAAGGAATAGTGAACCTTGGTTTTATGTGTTTGTGCTCTATTGCATGCCAGAGTCTTATAATGCCATTGCATCTGTTGTGGGTGGCCTCAGGCAGTCTCAAAGGATATTGCCTTTCAGTTCTGTCCGTGCTCTTTGGTTTTCCATTTATTCCTACTTTTTTGTGGCATAATTAAAAAACATTCCAATGCATCTTTTTCTTCCTGTTCAGGTACAGGGCCTATCCATATGAACAATGTGCAGTGTACTGGGCTGGAACGCTCTATCCTAGACTGCTATTTCCAGGACGTCCAACCATGGACATTCAAACACAGCCAGGATGCCTCAGTACGCTGCAATGTTCCTAAAACAGGAACAGAAAAAACGGTATGAAAATGACACCATCATAATTCATGGACCTAGTAGTTCATACGCATCATCCACTTAATCCTTTTGATTGAATGGATTTCAAGGTGCGGCTTGCTGGTGGTAGAGTCCGATCAGAAGGCCGTGTGGAGGTGTTGATGGAGGTTGGGGGTCGTAAGCGCTGGGGCTCTGTCTGTAGTGAGAACTGGGGTATCACAGAGGCCATGGTCGTTTGCAGACAGCTGGGCCTGGGCTTCGCTGCCAGTGCTCATCAGGTAAGTGCCCCCATGAAAAACATAACAGGTCACTCTGATCTCTTTTTGTAGTACAACCAACTTTTCTCAAAGTTTTGTCATCAGCATCTGAAATGTTTTAAAAGGATGATGAAGCACTCCCACTTCTAACCTAATTAGTTTCATTTTGAAAATGTCAAAGTAGATTGGCCAGAGGCATCTTTTCCCTAAGATTTATCAAAATCTAATCAGCAGTGTGTTAAGGTATTGATGAGAAATAAATGAACATGTAGTGACCAATCCATAGTTGCAGCCCCTTTATTAATTTAAACAATGACTGGACAGTGATGACTGTGACAGTGTTTACTGATAGAAAACTCCACACCATTCCTTTGACAGGATACCTGGTACTGGCCTGGTGACCCCAGTGCTGGTGATGTGATTCTCAGTGGAACTCACTGCGTGGGCACAGAGCTTTCAATTCAGCAATGTCGTCGTAACAACTATGTCCATTGTCCTCGTGGAGGTGGAGCAAAGGCTGCCGGGGTCAGCTGTTCAGACAGTAAGTTGTGGTATTTCCCTACAGTCTTCTGCTCTGATTCAGTTTGAATTTTAACATAATATATTACATCTGCTTCAGCGGCACCTGATCTTGTGGTGGATGCCCAATTGGTCCAGGAGACAGCCTACCTGGAGGACCGTCCTCTCCACCTTCTGACCTGTGCCAATGAGGAGAACTGTTTGTCATCTTCTGCTGCCAGGATGAACTGGCCTTATGGCCACCGACGCCTGCTCCGGTTCTCCTCCCGCATCATGAACTTGGGTCGGTCTGATTTCAGACCCAGAGCATCAAAAGATAGCTGGACATGGCACCAGTGTCACAGGTATATTATCCCTGAAAAGAGGTAAAGGGAGGTTTTACACTGCTTATTGCTTTGGACTGTGGGTTGATGCAGTGGAAAGAACTTTTTAAAGGTTGTTGCCCTTATGGTCATTTTTGGGTGTTTTGGGTTTTTAGGAGCTGTCAGACATATTCAGACAAACACCTATTCTTTATTCAACATATGAATGTGGAATAATGCTCCTTACACACTGAGTAATTTGAGTTATATTTATTTTAATTGCATTCATTTGCTACCAGAAAAGAAAACATATTGATGTGTGACCTCAGTGCCAGTAGACATGCATGTGATTTGACAAGGGCCCCGCAGGTAACATGCAATGTGACTGTTAAACTTAAGCAACTTTGTCGTTCACTAGGCCTCTGCAGTTAGATTCTTTTCAGGTTTGAAAGTGCCCAGGAACAGGGCACTTTCAAACCTGCCACGATGAATGGAGAGGGTGACATAGTGCCAACTGCGTGAGATGTCTCTTGGTATAGAATGAAGCGGGCTGAAACAGTGTCGTCTTATATCCCGAGTCACGAGCCATTCTACAACTCATGTTTATGGAAATGATGGTTGCATCAGTCCAGCTGCCACAGGTCAGGTGTAATACAAAGGACCGCGTAGCGTACGTGCAGTCAAGTCCGCCTCAGTTTATTACAGCATATAAGAGCTATGGATGTGCGTTTCAAAGCCCTCCATTCACTTAGAATGAGTAAACAGTTCGACCAAGCTAGAACTAAAATAAGCTTCTGTGAGTGGTGTTACAGTGACACCCTCTTTCATGTTCAACCAGTGAGGTCATTAGGATGTAAGCCATAGGGAGCTAGTGTTCAGTAAGTGTAAATGCACACACTCAGACAAGCAGACACACACACACACACACACACTCTCTCTCTCTCTCTCTCTCTCTCTCACCTGGACTTTCCCGTCTGTCGTCACAGGCACTACCACAGCATTGAGGTGTTCACGCATTACGATCTGCTGACTCTGAATGGCACGAGAGTTGCAGAGGGACACAAGGCCAGTTTCTGTCTGGAGGACACATATTGCCCTGATGGTAATTTTCAGCACTATTCAC
>VUQJ01007816.1:6168-18633 GCA_015108635.1 Andinoacara biseriatus | reverse complement strand
TCATTATCAGTTCAATTCAATTTTATTTATACAGCGCCAATTCACAACAAACAGTCGCCTCAAGGCGCTTTGTATTGTAAGGTAAAGGTAAAGACCCAACAATACTGCAGAGAAAAACCCAACAGTCAAACGACCCCCTATGAGCAAGCACTTGGCGACGGTGGGAAGGAAAAACTCCCTTTGAACAGGAAGAAACCTCCAGCAGAACCAGGCTCAGGGAGGGGCAGTCATCTGCCCCGACCGGTTGGGGCTGAGGGGAGAGAGAGAGGACAAAAAAACATGCTGTGGAAGAGACGCAGAGAATGATTAAACACACATATATATATATATATATATAGATATAGATATAGATATAGATATAGATATAGATATAGATATATAGATATATAGATAGTATAAAAATACTGTGTAGATCAGTGGCTTTCTGCTTCTAACACCTGCCTAATTAGCAAGCATTTCTTTTATACTGATCATTTTCTGCTCTCTTCTTTCTGACATGTAGAAAACAACACATCACTCCTATTTTCAGAGAGCAGCGCTTAGGCAGAGAGTAGAAGTCCATCATCATCTCCTCATTTCCTGCAGCTATTTAAGACTGTGCCTCTCCAAAATAGGTGCCCAATGACCGCAGTCAGAGCTATCTGGGGATGTGCTTTCAAAATAATTCAAGGATATTAGGATGTCTCCGTTTTGTTTTGACATTTCTATACCTTCGTCGGTCGTTGTGTGCGCAAAGCGTGTGCCATCTGACTTAATGCCATTTCAGAAGTCATCTCAGATGCTTTTCGGTTTCCATAACTATATATTGTACATCTTGAGTGCTTTATAATTTCTGTGCTGCACATTGTTATTTTGGAAATGTACTCAAAACCCAAAGTAAGGTTTAACTGACAGACAGGTCACACACACACGCACACACACACACACACACACACACACGGAGTGCAACTCAGTGAGTCCAGTGCTATGACATCCCGCCCAAAGGTTATATTCTCTCTGAAATGTTGGGTGTGTAGTAAAATACATGCTCCACACTGTCTGGCTCTACTAATGAAGGGGTTTATGAGTGGCAGTCCTGTGTTTGTACCATGTATCATGCACTGCTCTATCACTGGATACAAGGTCAGATCACATCTCATCTTATATATGTCAGCTACCTCTGATCTCAGTCTATGCAACACTTGGACATAATTCCAGGACACAAAGTAACTATTTCCATTGTAATTTTGATGTATCTTAAGACACAGGAGTAGATTTTAATGCAGTTTGGAGGCTTTTTCTGCTCTTATTGTTGATAAATTTGGAACCAGCACATAATAGAGTTTTAACAAAAAAGCCTCTCTTTTGTTATTGTGAATCAGACACATTTGCATGTGGCTAACCTTGTCAGACTGCGAGCTTTCAGCACCCACAGTGTTAATGTATAATGTCAACGCAGGAGGGAGCCTTGTTAAAAAGCAATTAAGCCAAAATGATTTAAACATTGTGTGGTTTGGCCACTGGCGAGCCTTGAGGTACACACTGTGTTGTTGTCTTAAAATGAGAATTTCACTGTCTGCTCACACAGAAAACCGCTATTTGTGTGAGTGTAGCTCTAACCACACTTTCCCACACCCGCCAAACCATACCAAACCACAGACTTCAGATCAGCACACACACACACACACACACACACACACGAAGAGTAATTGAGGGGTTTGAATAGTTTTTGGTGCATTAAAACAGTAGCTGTCTTAAATGACAGGGGCTGAGACATACTTGCATTGATGTCTGCAAGGCTGGTAAAGATGGCTGATTACTCAAAGAGGACGTGGCATTCAGTAACTCTTGTTATATTCCTTTTTATTCAGTGGAGTTTGACTGAATCGCATCATTTAAGCTGTTCCTGACAGTAATACATTCTTAATCCACGGCTTTCTCACTCAGTACATTCATTTCTTGAGTGATTTCAGCCACAAGCCTTTCTGCAAACAGTGTTATACTTGGTCTTATTTCTGATGATCAAAACATTACTGCTGAGAGTCTTCAGCAGGCATACATGAGGTATTAAGTTGTTCGCCCTGTTTCCAAAGCAACAGCTCATCCCGTATTCCATGTGATAATTTGCCATTATATGTGTGTGTCTCCCAGTAAGTCTACCAGAATTACGTAAGCAGCTTCAATTTTAGTTCCAGTGGCCGTTGTCTTAGACAAAGATTAGTGCTAGAACACATTTTAGCTGTTGGCAGATTGTTAGCTTACACTATGTGTGCAAATGTGCTCATCACAGCCAGACTGCTTGGATGTGGTTTGGAACATCTGTGTGGTCCTCACTCCAGAAGAAGACAGACAGGGGAGAGGGTGAGGAACAGGAGATGGGGAGGGGTTGTGGGACCCCAGGGCTGTTCAGAAAGAAGCCCTCAGTTTTTCCATCACTGCTGTCGCCACCACCATGGTGGTAGGGTTGTCTCTGAGTAGAGCCCGGGGACAGTGTGAGGCAGATGCAAAATGCGTGCGTGGGAGAAGAAGAGAAAGAAAGATGGAGAAGAGAAAGCAAGACCGGGACAAAGCGACTGTGTGGGGAGCTGTCAGTCTAGTCGATGACTTATGAAGTTGAAGGTTACGTCTGGCAATCATGGAGCTGCTGGCGGGGGTGGGGAGAGGGGCGTTGAAAAGAGTTTTGGTCCAAACCTGCGGTCAACTCCCCCACTACTAGCAGCAGCAGCAGCACCACAGCTCAGCTCCCTGCCTGTATGCCTGTGGTGTTTATTTACGAGCCCGTTTAACCACGGCGCGGTCCCTGTGGTGGACTGACACAAGATGACAGCAGCCTAAATGTCTTGCCCTTTAAATCCAGCCTAATGGTCGCTTAGTGCTGTGGAGACAGGCACTGGGATAGGCGCCTGGGGTCTTTTCACAGGGGCCCTCTGAGTAACACATCAGCTAACACATCTATGGGCCACCATCCAGAGCCTTATTACTACCTGCTTCTGTGGCTGTGGCGCCACTGATTTAGCTATGGCTGAGTGTGGAGGGACAATGCGAATATGGCACCATGCCCCTATTTCATGCTGCTCTAACAATGATCTGGGATGTTGATGTCTTTTTAATATCTGCGTGTGTCGCCACTGCACGGCTAGTTATATATAGAGTTAACAAAAACAACTATTTAATATGATGTTTTGGACGTCTGCATTCCACAGGAACTGAATTTTATAATTCTAAACCTACAATTGAAGATTTCGGGCACAAAAGCTGCAGTGTTTTGTTGTTGTTGTTTTTGCTGTCCAGACTAGAACACAAAGCGTTAAGCCCTTGTGTTTTTGCCTGAAGTAACTCTGTGGTAACTTAATAGCAGATGTGAGTGTTATTGGGCAAATTATATGCAATATGAGAGCAAACATACACTTCACATAAAAACGACCTGCGTAAACACACCATTCATAACTGCACACCATTCTGTGTGGGCTTACCAGCCAATGCAATTAGATGCTTTCTGAGAGGAAGAAAAGATTATCATCCAAAACCTTGTGCCTTGCTCAATTCATGTGAAAAAGGGAGAGATGTTTATTGTGAGTCAGATTCTGCCTGTCAATAATCCACAACAGATCTTAGTTAAAGTCATTCTGATCACACCTCTGGGATCTGAGAGAGGAAATAGGCAGAGGGGAAAAAAGTTGGCCACAAATCCCATGGGAATGCACTTCTGCAGAAGTGTCTACTGAATCACCTGTTGCCCTGAATTTCTGTTGCTACACTAACCTCAGCTTGTTGCTCAATACACACACGCACACACACACACACACACACACATAAATGTTGTGGGGGGGGGCTTTGAGCTTCAATCTGCATGTTTCGGTCCTGTGCAAACACAGACCAGACCGTACTCATTGGGCCGTGTCTCTGGCACTCATCAGGCTGTTTGTACTGCAATTTCCTCCCTGCTCTTATCCGTGTTTTGTCCACTGCCATTCCAGCGGGATTATGGGATGCTTTCATCATGCAGGAACATCAACTGAGGCAGTGAGAGAAATGCAAAGGAAGCATCTTGTTTTGCGCCTCTCATCAAGCATAGTGTTATCATCACATGCCATAATGAATGCTGCAGTCTGGGGTTATCCTTGGAGTTAATTATTATTTTGTAGCTGCTCTCCTGTCCATCTAAACAAGTACAGTATTTAAACTGGCATTCATTCCACTTCTTATAACCACTGAAAATATTGCAAATAATGTAAATATGTGACTCCAAGGCCAACATGTCAATAAATGCAACAGATGTTATTATAGCAACAGAATCTGAAAATACTGTAACAATATTACGATTCTCACAATTGGACCTTATTTATTGCAATATTGTGCATAGATTTCAATGTGCACGAGTGGAGTTCACTGCAAACCTGCAAATGTTGAAAAGTTTTTTTTTCTTACAGCTGAACCTGAGTTTTTAATTTATTTGTTTAATTATATGTTTTGCATGTCTCATTATATCCCCCCTTATCATACAGAGTCTATTTACCTTTGCCCAGCTGAGTTATTTATGAGCAATATTAATATCAACATATTATTTTGCCAACTTTACTTTATGTCACCTATTAAATGTAACAATTCTGATGCTGTATATAGCAGGCCCGTGATGATTTACTGTGCTTAATCAAAAAAATTCATTATGCACCCTAGATATTTGTAATTGTTTGAAACTAGCTGTCAGTTATGGAAAAATCATTGCACTGTCGGCTCAGTTTAGAATTTATTTTACTGCTTTGAGGTTTGTGTAGTTCTGACACATTCCATACTGCGACGCTCGAGTGGCACACCTTTAATAGCCACTAGATTTACAGCAACACATAATCTCTCCTGCATGTCTCTTAAATTAACTGCTTGCAGCGCACAAGGCTGAATTATGTTTGTCACTAAAAAAAAAAACAGCTTAAAACCAACATGCCTTTGGGAAACAATCGATATATTTTTACTTTACTGTCACCATTTGTTTTTAATGACAGCTGGCGTGCTTATTTCTGTACTTGTGTAGCTATGTTTAAATGTGGGGGTGCAAATAAACATTGTTTTTTCCATTCCAGCATCTGCATGCCTCTCTGCGTAATATACTTACTAAAGTGGACCCAGTGATGTCAATACGCTCATTTGCAAGTCCTTAGAATAAGTCATCAGAGTAGATTAAGGCTCTGTCTAGACACAATCTGTGGTTAGTTTAGTG
Source organism: Andinoacara biseriatus (assembly GCA_015108635.1). Lineage (NCBI taxonomy): Eukaryota > Metazoa > Chordata > Actinopteri > Cichliformes > Cichlidae > Andinoacara > Andinoacara biseriatus. The sequence goes on along the minus strand of VUQJ01007816.1, from coordinate 13,439 downwards.
TTTTCTCTTCTTATTAGTTGAGGTTAAGATTATCCTATTGCTTTGAGGCTTCAGCCGCTCGTGGTTCTAATCTGTGGGGGGACACTTTAGTTGATTTAGTCTTTGATGAGGTGGCCTCCGTCTCCAATACTGATGAGCTGTTAGTCGTCACCACTGCCCAGCCTTGCTGATGTGGTCTGGGGCTGCCGCCTCCCTTCCATCCAAGAGCCTCATTCATCCCAAGACAAATACAGTCATTACAATTAAGCAGTGCTATTAATGGGACAGGCTACTGGCAGATTAAGCGAGGAGAAATGAAGTGGCTCCTTGTGTTATTGCAAGCAGCTGACTCATTAATGACTGGGAGTTTTGTTTGCTGTCCGTGCATCTTAATATACTTATTAGCTTGCATGTGTAAATTTATGCACAAAACCACACTCCTGGGGGGGAAAAAAAAAAAAAGCAAAAGCTTTACTACCAAAGAAGTTTTTCTAAGTTGAAATTGTGTCACTTTTGCAGCTTAGTGTCTGAAGAGCAAATGAAAACAAACCAGACACTGAGGGCTCAGACTCAGTCCTTAAGGGGCCTTGAGACTTGAAGGATTAAGATTATGGGGGAGGTACTTTAAATGACTGATAGCACAAAGTGAGAGAGCGAGCAAGGCAGGGCAGGACAGGAGTCTGTGTGGCGGACCAGCAGCAGCTTTACTCTTCAATCAGTGAGATGAAAATTGCCACTCGTCTCAAAGTAGAGGTGTTTACTGAAAGGAGGACAAGGGAGAAAAAGAAATGGAGATAGAACTCTCAAGAGGGAGAGTTATGCAACCTGTATGGTATATTTTCCCGTGGAGAACGGCTACTAAATTTGACCAATTAACCTCTCCAAGTGTGCAGGCTGAAATAGGAGAGGTGTTGAGGAGCCCGATTTATTATTATCCTGAAATGATGTTTATTGATTCAAAACCAAATTGCACATCTCTGAGCTGTAGTTTTCCCAGGAATAAAAGTGGGATTTCAAAGTGTTGGGCAGGTGAGACTTACCCTGGATCTCTTGGAGAAAGTAATTTTACAAGACAGCAGTAACAGTGAGGCAAAACAGCAACACGTGAAACACCAGAAAACTGCTGAAGGCTAGACTGTTGACAGGTATAATGTCACTCGTGAGCTCAGCTCTTAATCATTTAAAGGAGTTTGAATAGAAAGGTTTCCACTCAAGAGTAGCTTAGTATGGTTTGGTAGCATGGTGGTCTCAGTAGTAATTTATGATACAGTAGGAGGACCTTGCGGCAATGCTGCCCACAATGCATTTTGTACAGCGTCTTTCCAGATTTCATTGATTGCTGTTGAGATGGAGATGCTGCAGTCAGGCGTGTTTGTGAGAGCCTGGATGTCGTTGTTAGGGACTTCAAGGAGCAAGGATGATTCCTGAAGATTTGTGACCTCCGTGGCCTTTGTGATTTGTTGTTTGTAAAATGTATATTTAAATGTGAGTTCTTCTCAAATTTAAACTTTCCTGCTTATTAAAGAATGCTGTGGCCACCATAATTCAGAGCAATTTGCAATTTGATGTCACCAAGAAATGCCGCTACATTAAATGCTCATCCATTCAGCTTTTTAGAGAAAGTGGATCAAATTTTTGCGGAGTGCATCTTGACATCTTCATAAATCAGCCTAATCACAGGGCTGTGGTACACCCCTGCCTTGTTTATGTCTTTGTTAATGCCATTCACATGTGACCAATGACATGCTTGCACATATAAGTGAGGGCAAGCGCACCATCTGAGCCAGTAATATGTGAGGATCATGCCTGACATTGTTGGATGCGGGTGCTTTGGAATAAAACAAAAATGTTTTCGTTCATCATTTGATCACCTGACAAAGCCATTTTTTTTCCTTTACATTTTACAGATTATACATTGGATATATATATCTTGTGTAGGTTTTTACTCTGTCAATTTACACAGCAGAATGTGAGTCTGTCCTGATAGAAGAACTCTAGGAATACTTTATTGCAGTAATATATATTTCCAGGAAAATCTGGACTTCCCTCAGGCTAAACACAGCTGTGCGCCACATGCCTCATATCTGTGTTCCCTGAACCATTCAGAGACAAGATATTGCTCCCCACTCAATTTCACTTCACTGACCAGTCCAAACTGCAAGTTGCACTTTGTGTGTGTGTGTGTGTGTGTGTGCGTGTGTGTGTGTGTGTGTGTGTGCGTGTGTGTGTGTCTGGCTTTGTGCTTCAGTAAATTTAGTTTGAAATACTTTGTCAGGAGTAAGTTTATGTGAGTACTGACAGAATTGCTTGAAACATTTTGGCATTTTTACACACTGAGGTCAAATTGCAAATTAAAATATGTGATGTTAGTGTTAGATTTTGCTCAAAGAGAAGTCCCACATGGCTCAGCGTTTACTGAAACTCGCTGTTTAGATTAAGGTGCAGCTGGCTGTCATTATGATGAGGTAAAAGGTGACCATGTCAGAGAACAAGATAATAATGATGTTCATAGCAAAACACAACTGAGAAAGGGCAAACTCATTTGTAGACTGAGGAGCAGGAGTCATGTGAATGACCAGACCAGAAATGAATTAATTTGCACTGTGAAGAAGAAAAAGTAAAAAAAAATAATTTGAGATCCTTCAGGCTTGCCAGAACCTTAGAGGGTTCACAACAAGCTGCAAACCACTGATAAGCCTAAAAAAAAAACAGAAAGGCCATGCACCAGCTGGCAAAACATACAAAAAAGAAACAGGTAGAGTTCTGCAACTAAGTTTTGGGACTGATGTAACAAAACTCAATCTCCATAAAGATGATGGAAAGAAGAAAGTGCAGGGAAAAGACTGCAGCTCAAAACTCTAAGCACCACCTCATCTGTCGAATATAGTACTGATTCTTTTACATGGGTGGAAGTGGGTGAACGCTGCCATTCAATGAAGACCTCATTGCTGACAGAAGCAACACAATAAATGGAGCGATGTAAGTGTGTTTTGAGATTCAGGCAAATTTGTCAAAAGGATGGAGGACATTTCAGCATTCAACAGGACAATGATGATGAACAAACGGCAAAGTAGAAAGATGAAATATTGTTGACTGGTTGAGTCAGCCGCCTAAACTTGCTGAAAACCAGATGAAGAGAGAACGACTGCACAGTGAGAGCCTGGTCCAGCGTGACATGTCTTTCTGTCATGACAAAAGACAAAAAGCTTCTGCTGGTGAAAATATGATGACACTTTAATGTGCATTTCTTTTTTATTGGAATGTGCCTTTCCATAAAATGTCTAATAAGTGAAGTGCTTTTTATCTAGAACGCATTTGTGCCGCTCACTCTTATCCTGAGACTGACATTACTCGCTGTATCTCCAGGCTGCGCCCATCATCAGACGCTGCATTTAAGTTCTATGTCCCTTTAAAGAGATGCGTGCTGTCTAAAGTAGAGACAGGCCTTGTTCAGATAGCAGCTGATGAATGCTGGAATGCTTTTGGTCTTATCACGTTGTCATCAAGCTCCAACCACAGCCGACCAAGTTCAGGATGCAGGAGCGAGACGGGATGTCTTCTTGAAGAGTTTACTGTATGTGAAGTCAGGCTATATATATAAACACATTATCACATGCGAGAAGCTCTTGCGAGAACAACTATGTCACTTCTTTCCGAATTGGATGGAGATTGCTCTTTTATTTATGAGGCTAAAATGGTTTCTAAGCCAGTATGTGAAATACATATTGCATGTAATAGGGAAAGTTTTTATAATTGTTGACAATATAGTTTATTGAAAAACAGCAAAATTAAAAAAAAATTCCAGTGGGTGGATACACTCAAACACATACATCAGCCCAGTCACTGAAGTATGTCTAGTGCTTTTTGCACACTCAAAGCATTGGCGGCTCAGGCGACAACAGTACGACTGGCTGGCTGTCAACGTTTCCAGCAGTTTGCTGAAGTCTACGGTGAGCGCAGATCTGGTTGTGATTACTATAACGGAGACAGTAAATCATGACGCAGCATGAAACTAATTTGTGGTGAGGAAAAAAAAAAAGAAGAGAGCTGGCCGTCCTTTATGGAGTCACAGTCAACTACAAAAGACACATTAACATGTGCAGAGGAACAGTAGTGGCACCAAGGCAGATTAAAGCAGGCATGAAAATTTGCTATTGTTTGTGTTTATGAAATAGGGGCAACAAATTAGGGCAAGTCGCTCCATAAGGTCACTTCACTTTGTAGTGTGGCTGTTTGAGCTGCAATATTTGCTTCAGGTTCTGTAGTTCCTGAAAGAAACATTACTCTTCAAAAATGTGTACTCTCATCTGATGCGAGTGGTGGAGACGGATTTCAACCTGGATTATCAATTGCTTTAAGAGTTGAGTCCTATTTGGTGCCGGCAAAGATGTAACGTGTATGGTTTGGTCCAGTCTGGGACTGTTGTTACCTATCATACCTTCCTCTATCTCTGACTGTATCCTGTCTTCATTTTCACTATCAACTGTCCAATTAAGGTGAAAAAGGCAAAACCCTGCACAAATAGTGTTCCCAACTTTGTAGGAACAGTTTGGGGATGACACTTTCCTGTTCCAACACCGCTGCACACCGGTGCACAAAGCAAGGTCCATAAAGACATGGATGAGCGAGTTTGGTGCAGAAGAACTTGACTGGCTTGCAAAAAGTCCTGAACTCAACCCGAGAGAACACCTTTGGGATGAATTAGCGCCGAGACTGTGAGCCAGGCCTTCACAAATGTGCTTCTGGAAGAATGGTCAAGAATTCCCATAAACACACTCCTAAACCTTAAAGAAAATTTGTCTTGTCTAGAAGCATCTTCTTTTGTTATGTTCCCCTGCTCATTTATGGAGGAACAAAAGCTTTCCTTTAATTTGTGTCTCACTGCAAAAAGTCATGACCCAGTATTTGACCAAGTCTACTTAATTACACTAAATCTGACAAGAAAAACTGGAAAAATGCCAGATGAGTCATTTTTGTTTCTTAGCTCACCTGTGTTGATGTTGTCACTTTAAGCAAATGTCCTCCTATCGCTGAAGAATTTCTAATAGCATTCAAGTCAGAATTTTCCATTCTGGTGGGAGACCATGTGAGTCAGCGTCAATAAAATTTTTAGGGGAATCATGTCCTCTGTGAGCCGAACCCCAGTGCTACAAGCAGCAGCCAGATAAGGTGGGATTGCCTTGAATATCATCTTTCTAGGACAGCCTGAATGGACCGCTGGGTCACTTACGCTCGGTTTTGTTTGCTTTGGAGCAAAATGCATTTTCTTTTCTGTCAAACCACAAAATGCTCGACATGACCCAAATGAGCATCCTTCCAGAGCAGCTACAAAGGTACGGGGGAAACTAATAGTTGTAAAGACTCCTTATTTTTCAAGTCTCTCATGCAAAACAAACAATGTTTTAAGAAGTGCTTGGTCTGTCCCTTAATCTTTGCTGCTGAGATGTTTTTGTTTCCACTGGCCTGCTTTTCAGTTTAACTCCTTTGAATTTACCTCTCTGGGTCAAATGATTCCCTGGCTTCACAGCAGTTCTGTGGTGGCTCCACTAATGGCGCTGTAATTTTGCATCTCTTTGAAGTCCTCCCCGACCGTTGTGTTACCTGAAGTCTGCGCTTCTCTGAGGTTTTGGGATGGGGCAGGCTAGCTACCCTCTGCAGCCTAATTAAATGTAATTGCTCCATTTTGTAGTGGTGCCCGTGTGGAGAGGGGAAGCCTTGTAATAAGGGAGATTGCGTGAAGGGTCCGAGGATCACAGACGCCAAAGAGGAGCCACGAGGAGACGATCGGAGACGCTTCCCCCTCTGCCGCCTCCTCTGTCCTGAGCAGACCTAGTCATTACCCCTCCACTCATCTCACTCTGGCTCTGTCTCTCCTTTTCTCTGTTGCTCTCCCTGCCTCTATTTCTCCTTCATCCTCTCTGTCATCATCACTCTTCCTTCCATTCACTGTCATGCACGTGCACAGCAAGAATGTTTTATACAGTAATCCAATCAGCTTCAAGTGCAATTACTTTGTTTTCGCCCCTGATCCTCATCTGAAGATGAAACTGCCAGTATGTACAGGAAGTGTCTGGTATGATCTGTATGGCATTCCCTCAGGTAGCGTCACAGTTGTGGGTGCAAAAGCTGGAATTCTTGGAATGCTTCAGGCACTTCTGAGTCTCTGGAACTGAGTCAGACACTGACATGGGTTGTTTTGCCCCCCGACACTAACTGGTAGAGGAACAGGAGACACATTCTTTCCGGGAAAGAGGAGAGGGGAGAAAAAAAAAGGAAATTACAGAGCAGGAGAGAGACAACATGACACACGGAGATGGAGCGCCAGCTTGACCGTGACCCTGCGGGATGACAGGCTGACAGGGGATGTGTGATGATGTGTGTGCTGTGGGTACAAAGGTGACTTAGATCTAGGGATAAGCATCATTCTCCCCCTCTCTTGTGTCTTTGTTTGGGGAGGTGCCAGAAAACCTTCCAGTGTGGATGATGACATTCCTTCCTGCTGCATAAGCTCCATATAGTCCCCCTGCATCAGACCATTGGCCGATTGGCCTCCCTCATCTTCCTCTGAGTCCTCCTCCTCCACCCGTCTTCTCCACTCTGTGGTGCCAGTGCGTCTGCCACACGGCCCGTTAAGGCTAATGCGACACAGGCTCCATATCACATTTCAGCCTCACATGAACACCCCCCTTCTTCATTTCCCCTATCCTCATCCTACACCCCCCATTTCCTCTCCTCAAAGCTGACTAGGCTTGGCCCAGGATATATATATATATATATATATATATATATATATATGATCAGAGATCACAGATCAATAAAAGCTAAGAATCCCAAAGCCATCATTTGGTCTTTTATGATCCAGGAAAGTGTCCGCTAAATGATTTCTATGCTTGTTAAAATAGTTGTGTGAAGCTGGAAATGGGTGGCAGTAGCCAAGCTTCTGCTCAGATGGAGAAGGGGCAGAGGGAATGTGTGTGCGTGTGTGTGTCTGCTTTCACTGACAGTGAGAGTAGGGGTCTCTCGTGAAGCAATGATAAAAGTTGAGGAGAGAAACATCAAAAGTGTGGTGGAGAACGAGTGTGGTGGGATCACACACAGCGCTGGGCCTGCTGTCTTTCTCATGACCTCCCTGTCATGTGGCTTCCATGAGAACCAAACATCCAGCCGCAGTTGTTTCCATACAAAACCGAGCTGCTTTGGTGATCCGAGCGCTTTCTCTCTCTTTTTTTCACTACCACAAAGCTAATTGTTTGGATGCTTCTGCGAGCCCCCCCCCCCCCCCCAACTTCTCC
>VUQJ01007806.1:6943-18876 GCA_015108635.1 Andinoacara biseriatus | reverse complement strand
TTGTATGATGTCTTGTTAATGTCCATAGCGCTGGATAACCAACTCAGGCAGAAAGAAGAAAAAAAAAAAAAGTGTAGAGGCCCACTTAACAGTTTAGTTTCACCCCAGTCAATTTGCATTGTGGGCTTTTTGATATGGGTTATAAAATATGTAAATTTATTACATATAATTTGATATTTGAATTGATTTGATTAACAAATGTCCTTATTGAAAATTAACTATAAATTATTATGATATTATGTGTATTATGCTGGAGATGGCTTGGATTACTCTTTAGCATACTGAACATCTCTGGGTGGCCTCTCTGTGGAAGGCGATAAACACTTCAGCAGGGACAGGCTATATGGTTCTTGACCTCTGACCCTGCCCACTGCCAGGGAGGGGGTGGAGCTGATCTGTCAGCTGTGTCCTTCCTGTGATCTGAACACTCGGCCCTGAGGCTAGCAACCAGTCTGTCATGATGTTTTTTTTAGTTAATCTGTGTCACCAAGTACTAAACTGAGACTTACTGGCCTGTGAGATGGTGGCAGAGAACTGGACATCAGCGCAGACCTGCATGGACAGTCTGGCCTACAGGGGGCCACAGCAGTTCCCAGCCAACTTGTTTGTACTATATTGTACTCACCAAGTCCCTGTGTCTCACCAATCCCTTTCCTCTATAGCAATGGAGAAACCCTGTTGGTGTATGTATTTGACATCTGTACAAACGCACCTCTTTGAGAAACAAAATGAAACCTTGACATATCTGGAATGAATGAGCAACTTGTGTCTTTCTTTGAATAGCAATGCATAAACAGACAGCAGCACACACAACGTGCACTCACACAAAGCCAGATATTCATACAAACACTCACCTAGAGTTCTCATTAACTGAGACTTTTCCTTTTGATTTCGCTGAGAGCTCAAATTGTTACCTTTGATAATATCCCCCTCTAGTGGTCAGTGATACTTTTACCCTACACTTCTGAACTTCTTCAAAGCTCGAGTGTTATGGAAGCTCGTGCAGTTTTGCTCTCAGCTTATGTGCTGCACGAAAACCAGAAAGCCAGCAAAGAAAAAATAGAATCATGCTGTGTTCACACACATTTTTGCCTCCCTGCAGAGAGGTCAGCATGTAGGTTCTTAACCCCTTGAGGCCTGTTTGCTCATTATTTCATGACAAACTGAGCAGATAAAAAGATCTGTAGTTGATTCAAAGTGTATTTGGTAGCTGTTCACTGGAACTCTCCACACGAGGGCCACTAATGTTCACTGATGATGTGACTGCTGATAGAAGCAGCAGGATGTAGAGGGCGACACTCTCTGCTCTGAGTCAGCCAAATGCTGCAACTCAAGAGTTTCTCAAGGCAAAAGATTCTTCAGTGCCCAAATCAGTCACATGATCTCAGAGCATGCTTTTCGGTTTTTAAATACAAAACCAAAGACAGAAAGACCAAAAAAAGAGCAGCAACCGAAGGTGGCTGCAGTAAAGGTCTGACTGCAAATGATTTTTTATCCAAATATTAAAAGTAATCATATTTAAAATTATGCTAGTTTGTCCAACTAATTTTGAGTATCTGAGAATAGGGGACTGTGTAAAAAATGCCTTTTATTCCAAAACAGTTAATGCAATACTTCTGTTAAACCCCTTGAGTTAAGGCTGAAAGCCCGCACTTCAAGCATTTCTTGATTGTTTGATTAAAAATCCACTGTAGTGGTGTACAGAGACAAAATTATGAAAAACTGTTGACCAAATGGTTATGGGCCTAACTGTAATCAGTCTCACAATCCCTCTCTATATTTGCTCTTCTTCCTTATCTTATAGGAGCTACTCACCTCCCTTTTCTTGTAACAGGAAGTGGCAGCATTGGCACCGTGCTGGCAGTGGCTTTTAATGCAACGTTACATTAAAATGTTATAATCAGGAAAAAACGTAAAAACCTCAAAACCTTCTAGTTACACAGTTTATTGTCCAGAAAGAGGAATTAAATTAATCGTTCTGATGAATTACTTCCATTTTCCGTCTTGATTGCAATAAACAAGGTGATGCTGTTTGTAGTCATTTGTAGGTTTTATTAGACTGTGTCTGATGGCATCATTACATTTCTTTACAACGCAGTAAAAGGCACAAATCTTGAGACTCTCTTGATTTTAAAATGCAGGGTACAGATTTTAAAGTAAATGTATCACAAATATATCAAATATTTGAAATACATAAACCCCAAATCAACCAAAACTGAAAGATCAAAACCTCTGAGGGAACCAGCAGAAGGTTCTTCACGCACTTTCCTGCAGCGTGATTTCTCCCTTGGCGGTTAAAGGGTGGAGTCTCTGGATCTTGCATATTGATTTGCACATTCATTTCAAAACACAGTTCAGCAAATGAATTGATCTCACTACATTAATAGATCAACATCTTCATGCTGAGTGTTTTTTTTATTCTCGCTCGCTTGTGATATGTTGTTAATGTTGAAATAACGGCCAGTGACAACTTTATATACACGTTTTTGAAAGATCTCTAATGTGGTTGCACATTCACTCTTTTTTTATTGCCACTTCCCAAAACTGGGAAGTGTTTATCCAGGCAGTTGTAAGTGAAGCATATTTGCACATTCCCATTCCAAAACATGTCTGCATAAATGACAACAGCATGTGTTTCTGCAAGCATAGAAACACACTCAGTGTGAGAGTAAAGTGAATGGAGCGTTGTTATCCTTCTGGGAAAATTCAAGTCAAACTTTGAGTTGATTTAATTCCAACCTGCAGGAGATAAAAACTTTCTGACAGCAGATATCCTGAGAAAAACAGGGGCATGGTGAGGTGTAGGTCTGTATGTGGTCCTACTACTACTACTGAGAGAAAGTGGGTAATGCTCAAAATGTACAATACATATTTTTGCAGGAGAGTACCCCCACACACACACACACACACACACCTAAGTGAACATGTGGCTAGACTGCTGTGTGACACGGATAAAGGTGGTTCTCCTGCTCAGCTCTTTGAGTTTGGCCGCGCCCACGTAGGTGCAGGTGGAGCGGAGTCCACCCAGCACATCCCGGATGGTGTTTTCCACGTCTCCTCTGTAGGGAACCTCGACTGTCCTCCCCTCAGACGCCCTGGGAGCCAAGGAAAGAGGTGAGACATTAGGCTTAAAGACGTTTGTTTGGATGCTACACGTATTGCAGTTATACTCTGTGTCCGTGTCACGAATCATCAAAGTATAAAATGGATTCTGTAAAAAAATATTCATCTAAATTACAGAAATGTCTATAATAATAGTCAAATATTATTGTAAGCACAAAAATTCAATAAAGAATGACACAGCAACACGGATGAAGCCAGAACGATTGATTCACAGTTGTTGCAGTCTCTCGGGGCACCACCCTCTCACCTGTACTCGGCCACTCCCCCGGCGTATTTCTTCATGGCTGTGTCGGAGCTCATGCCATAAAATAGTTTGTACTTCTTGCCGTTCTTCTCGATGACCTCCCCGGAGCACTGGTCGTGGCCTGCGAGCATTCCTCCCATCATTACAAAGTCAGCACCGGCACCTGAAGAGCGGAAGCACAGCCAGAGGAGGCGCAGTGGTAGGTTTGAAGCCAAGCCAACTTTATTTATATAGCATTTTAACAAACTTCAGGTGCTGACCAAAGTGCTTAACATTAAAAAGAAGAGAAGAGATTGAAGAGACATTTACAGTAGGTAGACTGTAAAATAACAGTTGGAGGCTGGGAAATATATCTGCCACTACTTTACTGTAATTTAACAGGAGCATTTCTTACAGCGTGGGGTCGATTACCTACCAAAGGCCTTGGCTACATCTCCAGGGCAACTGCAGCCACCATCCTTAACAGAGGTTAAATAAATGTCAGTTATATTGGTTCACATTGCGTCAGAGAAACATGTAAATGCTTTTCTGTTTAAATTTAGGACTGGACCTCATTCCCTCTATTGGATGCAATCTTATAGTAACTTCATTAATATCAGAAAGTCCTCCAGTAACTCCCAACATGATAAGAAAATTTACTACTATACATACTACACTATATAAGAACGTCCTCTTTAACCTCTTATGTGGCTATTTTTGATATGGACTTACAGAGATGATGTGTCCTTTGAGTCCATGAGCTGAGTCTGCGCACTCTATAACAGCACTGAGTTGCGGGTAGCCCACTCCTGTTTTGATCCTCGTTGTGCACACAGAGCCTGCAACATTCAGTGCACACATTAGAGAACTGCATCTTTCTCTCTCTCTGATTTTATAGCTACAGGAACCTGCTGTCTTTGTTAATATATTCAAGTCAGAGGACTACTGTATCAGCAGGAGCATCAGCTGCCTGGTGCAGAACAAGCAGACAGAAGATAAATGTTCAAATTCCAGGTCATTGTGATGTTTAAAAGAAAAGAATACTAAAAGTCTTTAGCCACCTCTTATTCCTTTAGATTTTGCTCGTAATTTTTAAGTCCAATCCTTGTACCTGACCCTTTTCACAGTTTTGTTTGTTACACCATGTAACACAAGTATAATAAAGGCACCCAAGTCAAGAGCTGCCTTAGGAAGAATAGCTAAGGCTGAGGCCGAGGGGATCCTCATTTAACAAACAAACCATCTGGAAAATATCTGATTGACGATGGCTTCATTTTTCAGCACGACAGTCATCCCAAACACGCTGCCAAGGCAGTAAAACCATACAAGGATAGAAAAACACACAGTAGAACACTATCAGTCATGGATTGGCCTCCCCAGAGCCCGGACCTTAACGTCATCCTGAGAGAACAGAACAAAAGGCAGCCAACATCCAAAGAAGAGCTTTGAATGTCCTTCAAGAAGCCTGGAGACTTTAAGAATAAAGGTGGTCATACCAAATAGTCCCCATTTTCCTAGAAAAATATACAGAAATGAGGGACGTTTCAAGGCTTTTGCACAGTTCTGTACACAAACTGGCTGTAAAGTTCAGTAGGACCAACAGCTGTTATTTTGTAAAACTAGTTATTTTATTAATCTGCCATGATCATAACAGGAAAGCCAATATTTTCCTGTCCTCACAGCAACCTTAGAGGTTCTACTTTAATCCTGCAGAGGAACAATGAGTCCGTAATAGTGTGAAATCCAAATATACACTGCAAGCACAAAACAGACATTCATGATATGTCTGCTTATATTAGGTTAAAATGCAGAACGTCTCTGTCTTATGTCTCAGCGGTGTTTGGATGCCTCAGCACTCGTCTTTCAGCCACAGTCTCTCTGTGTTTGAGGACTGTGCAGTTCTGTGTTAAAGACAGCTGCGCCCACCCACCTGGCCCGATGCCCACTTTGATGATGTCAGCACCGGAGAGGATGAGCTCCTCCACCATCTCTCCTGTTACCACGTTACCAGCCTGCAAAACCAGCACACAGTCTTAAACAACCCACAAGCCACCAGGAGACAAACTACCAGCCAGTGAGGCCCTATCTTTCCTACCATGATGGTGTGTTTGGGGAACTTTTCTCTGACTGTCTTGACAAACTCCACAAAGTATTCAGAGTAGCCATTGGCCACATCAAGACAGATGTATTTGAGGGCAGGGACAGCTTCCAGGATTCCACACAGCCTCTCCAGATCTGTATTGCTGCTTCCTGAGCTCGCAGCTACATGCTGTGGGGAAGAAGGAGCATTCTGTGTGGGTGACATCCCTATACACGAAAATGTGTTTAATTTCTTTCTTTCTTTTTTTGTTGTTGTTGCTTATGAAAGATGACCTACGTGTAAGAAGAAAAGACTAGAAATCTTACCTCTAAGCATTCTGGATGACTAGCAGCAAAGTTTTTCCAGTCTTCTACAGAGTAGTGTTTATGAATGGCTGTGAAGAGGGTGTGCTAAAGAAAGAAGCAGGGAGAGAAAAAGGAAGAGAGGTGGTGTTCAGAAACACTTTGGGTGATGGGAGGGGTGGGTGGGGATTAGCCATTCTCTTCAGTAAACTCACTTTGCTGAGAACTTGTGCCATCTCAAATGTTCCCGTGGTGTCCATGTTGGCTGCAATGATGGGGATACCTGTGTAGGTCTGTTTAGAGTTGCGGAATGTAAAGGTCCTCTGAAGATCCACCTGAGGTTAAAGAAACTTTTTTTTTTTAATCTTTGTTCTTGGAAATATGAGAAGGCTGATGCTCATCATCTGAGTGCACGTGGATGCACTGAATCATTTAGCTCTAATGGACAGCTTCTACTGCTGCTGCCTGTAATGTGATAAGCTACATGAAACAAGCTGAGCTCGCTGTGTCACACAAGCTGCACCCTTTGCAGGAAAGTGTTTGTGTAAAAAGAAATCACGTAAATAAACCTTTTTTTTTTTAATTTAATGGCCTGAACACTGGAGTTTGAGTTGCAAATGTAAGATAGTGGAGTTTAAACACAGTGTTTGCTACTTTCAAGAATCTCACAGATAAAACACTGAACACAGTAATAAATCAAACCATTGTTCAGCAGGCTTAGTGGTTTTGCTGCTACAGCCTTACTTGGTCTGGTGTAGCTCACAGCAGCAAATGTTGGGTAATGTAAGCAATCTAGATTTATTTACGGAGTCAGGAATTATCAACAGGCCGATCTTATCGGCCGATATTAGCTGCCGATCTATTGGTATCAGCATTTATAACAGCTGATAAATGAAAATTTAAAAAGCAGAGACAAGGGAAACACCCTTCAGCCATGCTATGAGTGACGCTGCAGAGTTTGTCCACCAGATGGCGCTCTGCAACTTCTCTCTTGGAACACACAAACACAAAAAACAGCTGATTCAAGCAGAGTCAGGGAGAGAGTAAATGACTACAAATAATTACACATATCAAATGTTCAGGGAACACTTTTTATGTTTTGTGTGCCTGAAAGAAAAAAATATCGACTGACATATCAGAATATCGGGATATTCAAAACACCATCAGTGTCGATATCAGTCATAAAATCCTGTATCAGTTCTAATTCTGAATATTTTTTTGTTATCCTAAAGTTACACAGGGTGGTGGGAAAAAAATATTTGAAAGCAAAATATGTGGAAATATGCCTAACTGTCAAATGAATTCAAACTGGAAACGGAGAAGGCAAAGGTGGTCGGTAATGCTGTCAAAAAGTGCGAGATTAGGCGCGCTAACTGTTTACAACAAATTTTCTAAATGACTCCTTTTCAGTGCAGGGTGCTTTTGTCGAATAGAGCCAAGACATTTATTATGCAAGGCTACTTCAGCTCTAGACTCACAGTACACAGTGCACCATCACGACGGTGCATTCATTTTGAGTACCACAGTAAAAAAGAGACTATAACTCTTTAGTTTTAGTGGGAGGAAGGAAAGAGATGAAGGAAGTCGGATGAGGGAGGGAGGTAATCCATTTTCTTGCTGCAGCAAATCAATACAGGCTTCTTTTTTAATACTGCACACTGACTCTGGATTTTCAGTTTACTCCCTTTCTACTCGTACGAGAGTATGGCTGCTGCTATTGCTCACCAGATCGAGCGGGCAACCCATGTGCCGCGAGGCCAGGGTTCAACTGCGTCCTGGGCCATTTGCTGTGTGTCTTCCCTCTGCTCTCTCCCACCTTTCCTGTCTACTCTCAGACTCTCCCATTATAATACAGGCTAAAAAGCCCAACCCCACCAGAAGATTGAAAATAAACCACATCATTACAAAATATACACTTAAAATAAATAATGACAAAGTATGACACATGAATCCAGTGGCCTCAATCACAGACTGTTACCCATATTACCATCTGATATATCAAAATAACCAAACACTAATAGCGTTCATCAGGTGTCACGTCTGTGTGTGAAATCTGAATCGCTGTGATTAAAGGTACTCTTATACTGATATCTCTGTGGCATGTGGAATGTGCTCTGGTTGGCTGCAACACACTCTGTCCTATTTTTAAACAACTTTTCTGAGAAGTCTCCCGTGTCTCGTGTCGCTTGCCCCCCTCAGAGGGCAGCATCCACTCACCCAAACTTTTTGCTTCAGATCTTGTGCCATCACCAGTATCGTGATGTTGGGCCTGTGAAGACTAGTGGTGTATATAATTAAGCTCATCAAGTTACCAGGATAAACAAAGTTTCCTTGGTTTTGTTGCTGGACAGAGTGTACCCTGTTTAGTCTGCTTTAAATAATAATTTAATAAATAACAATACATTTAAATATCAGCTAGCCAAATAAAGTCCAAACTGATCAGTTTTCTTTTCACTCTTTGTTTGTAGTCCAGTATTATTTGTAGCCTGCGTTGAGCCCGTTTCCTGTCACCTTTAAGAAGGTCACTCCACTGTTACACTGTTTCAACACAACACATAAGTAATATACACCTGATAAGCTAACATTAAACAAGACCAGGAGTACAAGTGCACAGATTGTGCATTTTACGCCTTCAGTGAGGCACCTTTGATGATTTAGAGGTTATTGAATTTCACTGTGGATCTGTTCTTCGGCTTTTATCAGCGATAAAGAATCAGAGGGCCCTAAAATGCTACATCCATCTGGCCTCCGCAATATAAACAGTTAATATAACATGTATTGCGTCACGCACCGCGACGGGGTAGGAGAATGTACATTTGTGCGACTCTAACCCAAAGTGTTGGTCTGACGGCTCATTAAATTGTACCTGTAATACGTGAGTTGTCTAATAAGAGCAGCCGTAATTATCACGGCACCGACCTCTGAGCGACTCTTCAGGCTGCTCCTCTTGGGTCTGAAAAGGACATCCTTAAAGTCCAGCTTGAGGTCTGCGTCCACTCGAGGCATCTTGAACACCCCCAGAAACGATGACCAGGACGACGATGGAGAGTATGCGGAGGAAACTCCCCCGAGGAAGACCGCAGCAGCTGTGGTGATCGGTCCCAAGCCCCAGCCACCAAACCCGAGTCTCCAGGAGGCCAGCGTTTTTATAGCAAAGAGGGACCCAGCCCAGCCCTGGCCCCCATGTCTTTATTTGGGCCTGGACTCTCTCTTTTCTCGCTCCACCACTCCACTCCTCCAGCCTTGGCCGGCTCCCCCCCTCTCCGCTCTAAAGCTGAATGGCAGGAGCAGCAGCGGCTGGGCTGGCAAGCAGGTCCAGGCTGTCCCATCTGCCGACGCATTCACACACACACACTCACACACTCTCTTACACACTCAGACATGGCAGCACTGCAGTGGCTTGTGTGCTGCAGTGCTGAAGAGCACACCTGCTGTCCAGCTGGGGCATTGCTCCCCTCTGCTGTTGACGGGCAAGACAGAGTGACAGCAAGCAAAAAAACTAACACACACACACACACACACAGACTGACAACAGGAGACATAAAGACAAACTGAGTCAGTCCCGTCGATTCACATATATAAACATGTGCAGTACTGTGCAAAAGTCTTGAGCCACCCCTCATTTCTTTGTATTTGGCTTCAAAAGGAGCCACATCTTCTGAAGGTCTTTCAGAGTTTTCTGTTGAACATTGGCTGCTTTTTCCACTCCTTTTCAGTCCAGTCCTTGCACCTGACCATTTTCAGAAGAATGCTTTGTTTGTTTGTTAGGTCACTTAACACTGACCTACGAGTCATTTAAGCTTAAAAAAGGCCCCGAACTCAAAGGATGAGCCAGTGCTCTATTTTTAGCTACTTTGTTACAAGCAGCCTGTAACAAAACACAAAATCTCTGAAGAATGCCACAGATGACACAGTTTGACAAGCATAAAATAGTAGAAAAAAAAAAGAAGCATAAAATAGTATTTTTGCAACCAACAGGGTGATTCTCAGAGAGCTATTAGCTGAAAACTTGGCATATCTCAGCATAGTGTGCAGTGTGTTCTTACAATTTTAAGAAAACTGGACAAGTGGAGGAAGAAAAGGAAGAAAGGAAGAAGTGGCAGGCCTAGAAATACTAGAGTAGAATAGAGGTATCTGAAAGTCATGTCTTTAAGGAACATCAAGAAACCCAGCAAAGACCTGACACAGGACCTGAGAGATCCTTCTGGCCCTTCAGACCACCTACTGTCAAGGTGGACCATCAGATTTTGATCCACTGTGCAGTACCTGGAAAAGCATCTGATTGGCAACGGGTTAACATTTCAGCATGACAATGATCCCAAACACACTGCCAATGCAGTAAAAGCATATGTGAATAGAAGAACACACAGCGGAACACTATCAGTCACAGACTGGCCTCCCCAGCAACTGACATCCTCAGTCATCCTTTACAAGCAGCATCCCAAAAGTTCATTATAATGACTACTTGCTGTGCAGACACACAAAATCTGAGTCATATCATAGAATCAATAGTTTGGGGTTATTGGTCAGTATATTTAGTTTAATTAATAACTGCTTTAATTAACACTAAACCCAGTAGCATCAGGTCCATTCATCTTTTTTCATAGCAGCTGAACAAAGAAAGGGCCCCGTTACTGTTTCGAGTCAAACCAGCAGATGTCAGCAGAGTTACAGAAAGCAAATGGTAAACAAACAGAAGACCAGTTTGATCACTCGCGTTTAAGTGTTTCCTGTGAACGAACTGTCCCTCCCTGATGTTCACACACTGATAGAAGCACTCTGAGCTTTTATTTATGCATTTATTTTTGTGAAAGTACCAGTGCAATAGTGCAGAAATGTTTAATGGTGCAATAAATGGCCTGCATTCAAAAGTTTACTTGTGTAATGTTGTTAGTGGCAGAAAAAGAAATATAGTTAGTTTTGTTTATTTTTTACTTCAGAAATGTATTCTCTGTGCCAACAGAGAATACATTACAGTTAAAGACATTATACAGGCTACATTTAACAACAAAGTCACCAACAATCACACATACACACACACACACACACACACACACACACACACACACACACACACACACCTATGAACGGCATTTGTTGACATAGTTATAATGGAAGGTGTGAGAGATCTCTGGGCACAAGAAGTCAACAAAGGCAGCACCATGTTACTCAGTCCTGATGGTAAGAACTCACATTCATGTTAAAGAATGTGTGATAAATGAGGACTGCTCATCCTTTCCACACCGCTTGGGACTCACAAAGCAGTCTTATACTGTATTGTTGTTGACGTGCACTTATACTGAATCACACGCAAGGCTGTGCAGCGCCCCTCATTATGCACAATAAACCATCCATCAGAATAATAGCTATAATTGGATTATAATTGCTTTTAGTAATGCATTAATAATAAGCATCACTTCATGTTAAAGCTGATAAAGGTGAGGATAATTTGAACAACTGCATAACCTGTGGCCGTTCTTTTAGGTACACCCGATCAGCTCTGTGTTAATGCAAATATCTAATCAGCCAATCACATGCAAGCAGCTCAGTGCATTTCGGCATGTAAACATGATCAAGGTGGCCCACTGAAGATCAAGCTGAGCATCAGAATGGGGATTTAAGTGACTGCGGTTGCTGGTGCGGTTGCTGGTGCCAGACGGGCTGGTCTGAATATTTCAGAAACCTCTGATACTGGGATTTTCACACACAAGCATCTCTAGGGTTTACAGAGTGGTCTAAAAAAGAGAAAGTATCCATTGAGCGGCAGCTCTCTGGGTGAAAATGCTTTGTTTATGTCAGAGTTCAGAGGAGAATGTCCAGACTGCTCTCAGCTGATACGAAGGCATCAGTAACTTAAATAAGCACTCATTACCGCCAACATATGCAGACGAGCATCTCTGAACATGCAACAAATCACCACAGTGTACCCTTCTTCTGATGGCTGCTTCCAGCAGGATAATGTGCCAAGTCACAAAGCTCAGATTATCTCAAACTGGTTTCTTGAACATCACAGTGAACATCACATACTCAAATGACCTCCACAGTCACCAGATCTCAATCCAATAGACCTTCCTTTGGTATGTGGCAGAACAGGAGATTCACATCATTGATGTTCAGCCAGCAAATCTGCTGCACCTGTGTGTCAATATGGACCAGCATCTCTGAGAAATGTTTCCAGGACCTTGTTGAATGTTACATCCCCCCC
>VUQJ01007802.1:7471-27491 GCA_015108635.1 Andinoacara biseriatus | reverse complement strand
AAACAAATGAGAAAAGAAAAAAAAAAAAAAAAAAAAAAATGAAAAAAAGAAAAGGCAAAAAAAAAAAAAAAAACACTGTTAATGTTTGTATTATTAACAGTGCCCTAGTGACACACAATCTGCTATGACAGGGGTGGGCAACTTCAGCCCCTGAGGGCCCCGAGGGTTGGATCAGGGACAAATCTAAAACCTGCAGGACGCTGGCCCTCGGGGCCTGGAGATGCCCACCCCTGTGTTATTACATAACTAAAAAGCATCGTTAGTGGGCCAATTGACCTCAAAGTCATATTCACTAGTGATATATTTATGATGTCCAGTTTTTTCTAAATTTATTCTGAGGTGGGGAAAATTGCTGTTACACCATATTTTGAGGTCTTTGAACAGGCTGAGAATTATGTCCGATTGGTGGTTAATCTATTTTTATGCTAGCGGGAGACAATAATGTTGTTTTTGTAATCAGTACCTACAGCTGTAAATAGTTGTAATTAAGAAGTAGATTGAACCTCTAGTTTGTACAAAACGATGCGAAGTTGTTGGTGATTGCACGTATCAAAACTGATACGTTATTTTAAGAAGCAGATTTATTGCAATCTGCATTCAGTATGAAATCAATTTTTAAAAAAAAGAAGGAAAGGGAGATTTATTTTAGTAAAGTAATCTAGTTTGCTGATGAGCAGAGAGATGAAAAAGGGATTCGGTAAAAAACTGTAATTATTTCTCAGAGGTTTATATAAATCCTGTTCATAAACATCATGAAACCTGAAGCCCAGATTGTGTTTACTAATGCAAAGAACTTGTAAACATTATTCCATAAAAATGTGTTACTAACCTGAACCTGTAATCTGCTTTAAGATGAAGAATGCAGAAGAGGAAAAATGTTCCGTCTTCATGATGCACACTCTAGCACTCGCACTGTAGCAATGAAAGCATTTTCCTTTCACATTTCCATCAAAAAGTATGTATAAAGTGTTAATATTTACCATGCTGCTGGTCTCAGGGTTTCTCCCTTTCCTCTTATTGGCTCCTGATGTTCACACCTTTTATGTCTTTGGCTGAGGTTTGAGTTCTGCAGCCAATGGATGCCCTCCAGGCCGTATATAAGTTGGCTGAAGCTGCACTTCAAGGACTTTGGCCATTTTGGTTTGTAGGACCACCATGTGTTTTGAGACAGTGCTGTTAGTCTTTGCTTTGTTTATTAGGTTAAGATTTTTGGCTCTCCCTAAAGTTCTACTAGTGGCATTACTTAACTGACCAGATCAATATCCCAGAGGTTTACTTGACTTGATGCCATAAGAAGTGCTCCTTATTTTATTTTCAGCTGTGCGTAGCTGTGCTCGCACACGTGCACACGTGCACACACACACACACACACACACACACACTAAACAAAAACATCCAGTCCATTGCAGTTACTAAAACTGAGGAAGCGCTTAAAAAATGTATTGTCAGCCAAGATTTTAATAACCATTTATTCAGACAATTGAGCAGGGGAGGGTAGCCAAATGTTAAAGTGTAATGTTGAGCCACTTGGCTTGTTCTACTTGAGGCATTTTAATTTTTTTTGGTGTGCATAATAAATATATTAAATGTGTTCTGACAAGTGACAAAACCACACATAAATGTAGCATGCTGCATACCTTATCACTGTCTGACCCTGTTTTACAAACTACACATTACACAGTAAATTTTAATGAATATTGAGTCCTCATTTCGAAGCAATTTGCATGCAGCTTGGCACATGGAATAAAGAGCGAGAAGGCTACTGTGTGACTATAGCAAGATGTTTAAAGTGGCACACTATTGTGGTTTAAGAAAAGGTGGCTTCAGTCAGGGGTGTACTAAAAATGTCTTGTAAATCTTTGAAAAAAGTTCTTGTTTCACTGAAAAAAAGAAAACGTTCACACTGGGTACCTAATAGTGGAAGCTGGCCTTTATTGAGCTCCTTTTTGAATGTTTCATTGTCATTATTTGAAGAAATTTTAAAGTACCCCAGCCAACACTCAGTGTAACCTCTGCCTATAGAATCTGACAAATACTCCACATTAAATCTGCCAAATTTCAGTGGGAGATCAAGAGGGGGATTGGTGAAACATCAGCTATAACGCAGTGGTTATGTTGGACTGTAGTGCTGAAAAAGGAAGCTGAACATTAGAGTCAAGCCCTCAGTTTGTCAGCTTATTTATGGTTATATCTGCAGAGCTTTGGGCTGTAACAGAGAGAATGACACTGCTAAGCTGAGTTTGCTTTACAAGAAATTAAGGTCCCACCTCTGGCTCCTATGCTTTGATAGGAGTTACTTGAAGAACAGTGAGATTCTGATTAGGTTGTCTCAGCAGGGTTTCCAGCTATCTCCGGTACGAAGGTGACCCTGGGGCAGGCCCACAACATCTGACCCGAAAGCACCTAAAGGTCAGCCAGGAGGTGAATTTAAAGGGGGAAATGAGTCTCTTGACCTGAAGGTAATGTGACCCGGGGCCTGAAAAGCTGCAGAAAATAAACGAATGGTAAAACAGGATAAATCGTTCCCATTAAGCATTAGTGACAGCTTATACTAAAGTACTATATTGTTGGTCAAATCATTATGTAGCAGCAGATGCACATGTGAAAAACTTTGCTGCTACAAGAGTCACATTTTCCTTTATTGTTCATAACATAGAAAATACAAAATTTAGTACAGAAGTAGTTTTAAAGTCCAAACGAACATGGAATTTTAAAGCAGTTTTCCCTCAAATGCTCAATAAATATCAGTATTTTGGAATGCATTGTGTAGTTGCCATGCTTGCCTGTTTACTCACTTGCAGACTGGGATACAATACGCATGGTAATCTGTCTGTGAATTGTAGCTCATTTCTTCAGCAGTTTCATTATACTTATCACAGGCAGTGTACTGCTGACTGCTTGCTTGGTCACCTAGCTGACAAACTGCAATGCCAGCAGAAGTTCAGCAAAGCCTCTATCACCACACATCATTGAAGCACCTTCACATAACCCATATCAGTGGATTGCTTGCCACTTAAAACCTGTCTGCAAAGAGAAGATAACTAGAAACCCTCTGTAGAAATACCTATAGAGTAAACGCTCTCGGCTCCCAAGCAAAATATACACTGCTGAGGGCTGACAAATGGAAAAGTTATGATGCGGTACATGTAGATTGAAAGAATTGAAGAACTAATTTCAATAGATGCTTGGTAGTCTTCAAACCAGCAATTAAGGGTAACTGTTTTGCAATTCAGAGGTGAACAAATTAACTTCCAAAGAAAATGGGATGCTGCACAAGGCAAATCATGTGGCATCTGACCATACAGACAACATCATCTTAAACACCATATGGATTAAATCAGCAAGGATTGGGGTGGACATATGTCATATGCCATATGCCATGACATTGGTCATGTGTTATAAAGATATTCATGGTCCCTGGAAATGGGAAGTGGACAGGAAGTGTCAATAATAAGAGAAAAAAAAATGAAAATAAGCTGCATGCAGATTTAATATGGCAAATTAGATTAGATTAGATCAACTTTATTAATCGCTTTGGGAGGGTTCTGTCAGGGAAATTGATTAAGTACACGATTTTGAACCATTTTTGTTTGAAATAAAAAATTTTTTTAAAAGACATTTAGGAAGTATTCCTCCTTCACACCCCCTAGAAACAAGCTTTTCAAAGAGAAAATCCAAAAATGTTTCCCGCCTTAGAATTAACATCACCCCCTATCTGGTTAAGTTTAACCTATGAAAACTATGAAATCTGATGTTTTTCATAGAAGTGTTTTCTTAGACTGGTAGTGTCATTTCAAATGCTGTGTCATTTGAACACAGATGGCTTCGGCTTTGCATTCATAAAAGAGAGAGAGAGAGAGAGAAAATCAATATCTGAAATACTTTTTTTTTTTGCTTATAATGGAAGCTGTGCCCTCCAGGCTAAAGAGGTGAGGGACCATCCAACCATTTCTTAGTGCACAGTTCAAAAGTCAGCATTTATGATTTTATGTGTGCGCTAGTACACATGACATGGTTAACTTGTGTTAAACTGTGAAGAGGTCATTAATTATGCTGAACAACGTGTACGACATATCTTGCCATTCAGATAACAACCTATTTCAGGGAAAGCCTTTAATAATTCAGCAACACAATGCAAACGCGCATGCTGCCCATGTTAGAAAAGCGTAGCACTTAGAGTACAGAGGCAGTTATTTCAAATAATAACTTGATTTATTCAACCGAACATATCAATAAGGAAATTGTTTGTGTGTGTGTGTAATCTGCTAAAAGAAAAAGAATCACATTAAAGGCAAACCCTGTCATTTTTGACACAACACAAACAGTGCACAGGCACGTAGTTAACAAACATGACACACACGCTGTATACCGTCCACAAGCAAACAGCTTCTATGTAAAACCTACACAGGGAGGAAAAGCTGTAAAGTTTGTGAGTTGCTCAGATGAAGAACAGCTCTGTCTCTGGGTGGCTCAACATGCTGTGTTCAAACTGTCTTTGAAGCTGTTGTATGAATGTAGCTTGCCTTCGCCAACACTCAAACAAACAGCGGGTAGTCTCACCAGAGCACACTAGAGAGCTGAATCATCTACTCGCTTGACTGGCCACCACTAATCATTCTGTAGTAGGTAGCATTTACCCCACAGCGAGCCTTGATAGTGGACTTCAGCTAACAAAAAGCCGACAAACCCGTGTGCTGAAAATTTCTTTAACTCGGAAATACCTTAATCAAAATTACAAATACAGCTGCACTGCTGGAATTACATTAGGTTAAACACTAAAAAGCAGCTTTTTAAGTGCTCTGCAAGTAATCAGAACAGCATGACACAGATAACAGAGATCTAAATAGGCTGCATTAGTCAGTGTCATTATGATGGCTTCATTTCAGTGGCTATTACCAGTTCTCATTGAATGCAGAACACTAAAAGATGTGGCAGCCATTGTAGTCTAACCAAAACTATGTAATCACAGAGAGGTTTTTGGTGAACCACCCTCTTTGCAACTTATTTCACCCATCGGCAAGCCAGCAATCTCCATCACTCACTCAGCAATGCATTCTTCTCTAGCAAACACAGGTTGCCAGGGATCACTGACTGGTCTCTAGGGATGGGTGACAGAAACTGAATACTAGTGGTGAAGTAGTACATGAAGCTGCAACGGATATGAGTGCAGGCAGTATCAGTAAAAGAACTGGCAGAACAACAAAAAGCAGCTGAGAGAAAAGAGACAATTTGACTGTATACAGAATGTATCAGTGGGTGAGGATGAAGAATCTGAGGCCTGCGTCTGAGTCAGTGCACAATGCTTTTAAGAGTAAGCGTGCAAAAAGTCAAATTACCCTCCCTGATTCATCGGATGAGCTCTTAATTTTTGATATTGCAATACTATACACTCCATGCACCTTTTACTTTTCTGGAGTCAGCTCCGTCTAAATACACCTTTTTGTGCATTATCCATGCCTGCCAGTTGCTTTCATTTTAAACCTTGTTACTCTCTCTCAGTTGCATGCTTTTTCCATTATTCCTCACTCACATTCTCATCAACTGCCAGCACACCTGCCCCTCATTACCCTTTATCAGCCACTCAGTATATAGACATGCCAGCAAACAATCCTCCATAGGTTAATGCTGTGCCACGTCAGTGCTAGAGCATTTTTGCAACTGAAAATCTGAACCAAAGGATGCTGTTTTTGTAAAATTGTATACTTTTGATCAGGTTTGTTTTAGTTTCTTATCTAAGTGGCATTTTTCTTTCTTGACATTGATTGGTTTGCACACTGGCATTTGTCTGGAGTTTTTTTGCGACGTCCATTTGGCTTGAGGTGTTTTATCACTTCTTAAATGAATGGTTATAAAAATGAACAGATTTGTTGTGTTACCAAAAATAGTAACGTCGTTCACTTGTTCTCCTATCTGAGTGTCGAATCACATTTCATTCAAAATCCATTCTCTCCCTTTGTGCCACCTTAGCGCATTTTATCTTTCAGGTTCTGCGATAATTTACCCTAAGATCCTATAATTGGTCTGCTGGTAAGCTGAATCATCTTTCAGTTTGAGCTGGCCTTGGACAGTCTCTTCTTGTTACACTAAAGTTTGGAGTTTTGGTCCAGTTTTGCATGTCTAATTTTTGTTGGGATGAGGCTGAAAAGTCTTCCCACTTTAATTTGGTTTCTTTCACGCTAATCTTCCTTCATTATTTGCCTGTTTCTGATCTTTTGTCTTTCTTTTTGTCCTTTTTGCTTACATTGTCTATGTTTATGTTCACCTAAGAAAACTGTAGCTTCTGATTGTACTGAAAACACAGAGAGGGGGGAAAAAAATAGGTGTGAATTCAGGCATAGCACAAGCAAGAACTGTGATTTTGTAATGGAAAATCAACATCAAACAACAGAGTACCACAGCATGAACAAGGTTCTGTGTCAGTGAGAGAAACCTGCAAAAATAAACCATCATCCAGTTTGGAAAAAAGTCTCATTCAATGACACTTAGAATAAATATTGCACAGCAACAAGAGTGCTCCTTCACAGTTTAGTACCGCAAATATCAAGACAATTGTTCATGAGAGGGGTTATCTTGAAGCTGCCCTATTCACATTTCATAGCTATGAATGAAATTGGAGTCAATGGCCACTTTCTTTAATAAGTACTGCTGTACAATCTAATACAGTCCAGTAAAATTATTCTGCCATATAATATACTTTTATGATGACTGTGACGTTCAGAGTTTTATAATACTAACATAATGGGTTTTATTCTATCTGTTTTTGCCTTGAGATCACAGTAATAGTGCCTCATTGAGCCAAATTATACTATCTTCTACCACGGCCAATAGTGCAGTGCACATGCTCGTATTACACTGATCCTTAAAGGTAATATCCTGCACCTGAACCTCTGAGATTTTGTTGGAGCTCTGGATCATTATCTATGTACAAGTAAAGACCACCCACCTTTTAACTTAAAGCAGGCAAAATGCAGCACCCGTCAGTCCAATAGGATGGACAAAATGAGATCGCCAAGAGAGAAAAACAAACAAACTGGGCCGTCAAACACAAGAGAAATGCTGCAGAAGCCCTGTACACATGGCAAAAAGGTCTGGCAACTGGAGGACAGTTGGATATAGCAAAATAATACACCCAGGTATTAAGTTTAAATCAACTTTCTACTGAAATGTAGCAAATCTAGGTTAATTTTTGCTAACTATTTTTGGGTTGCAATAACTCCTACTTCGGCATGCATTTCAAATCCAAAACAATTTACCTCTCGCTTTTACCAACGTCTACTTTTTTTGTTGTTGAATTCAGTACCTTTGAATCAAAATAAACTACATTCACTGCTCCTTTGTCACAAACAGGATCCACAGCAGTCAGCTAGGCTGGCTGGAATTGCACCAACAACCTTTCACTTACCAAAAGAATTGGGTTGGTCAGTAAGATGTAGTATGGGAATTAAAATCAAATATAACATGTTATAATATTTCTTGAACTTATAAGATCAATAAAATGTCATGAATGCAGTAAATTATGTTTGATTACTAATAATATCCAATCAATGGACATCTTCTCTCTGGTGGCTTGTCCACTGGAAAATGAACCCTCCTCCTGCACGGAGATGGATCTGAAGAAGCGCTCTTCAGATCTGGAGCAATCACAAACTCTACCTGCTGCTGTTTACTGTCACTAAATCACCTCTCCTGTTTTTTCTTTCCAAACAGGACTATCCAGTAGAGCTTAACGACTGGACCACTGAAGGCACTATTATTTGCGTCTCTTTAATCCTGAACATGCATCATCACCAGATGCCAGATGTCTCAAAAGCAAAGACAAAGCAGCTTTCTTTTGGGACAGCATTAGTTGTACTTTAATTGGCCACATTCCTCTACAGTTAACAGCTAATGGAATTGATTTGTCACATGACAAATCCTCCTTCCAGTTGTTTTCAACCTAAACTGGATCCTTTGCTTTTTTTCCTGCTTTGTTTCTTTAAACAGTGTTTTAAAATTTGCCTTGATGGGACCTTGTTTACATAAAGCTAGCTGACACTCCAAATCCAGCTCAAACCACTGAAATGACTGTTGAAGACAGTTGAGCACTCAGAGATGAAGATTAAGTTAGAAAAGAATTTTGAAGGGTAAATTAGAAACAGTGAGGACTGTTAGAAAGCAGACCTCAACACCAATAACGCACCTTTTACTATGATGATAGTACTACTATTCTTCTGTGGAGCTATGGCTTGTTTCAGGGACAGACTGTTAGCTCTTAACACACATCAGGGCAACTGAATCAGTTTATGCTGCGATAGGTTGCTGACATGCAAATTTTTTTTGTTCGTTTATTTATTTTATGCGGCAGTGGATGGCTGGTATTATGTACACAGGTCTGTAGACCTGATTGTATTATAAGGCTATGCTGGTTTGGCCCTTTAAACGAGGGATTGGATCTGGGGATGGTAATTAAAAAGAACCTTCTTTGAAATTTGAGCCTTCTTTAGACATTCTGTAAACAGATGAAATCACATTGTTCATTCAGCAAAGATGCTGAAATTATCCCCTATTCACCTGTGGTTAATTGACAACAGCAACAATTCAGATTCGCTGAGATCATAAGCTTCTATCCAGACAGAGACCCACTGTGGGTAAATAGTCTGCCTTGAAAGAGGTGATCCCACAAAAGCTTAAATTTTTGCATGGCACATAAGATCTGATAAAATGTCTGCTTTGCAGTGTGATATTGTGAAGCATACCACACTGCCTTTTCACTGCCTGTTTGTCATTTTTGCTGGGAAGTAGGTATGCCTAGACACAGTTCATAACACTAAATCGCCTGGCATATAATGCACCATAATTAGTTTTATTTTTTTTTATTTTTTTTGGGAGGGGGGGGTTCTGCATAATCTCTTTGATACAGCCCAAAAAAGCTCCACCACAGCATAAAGTTTAGTTCAAAGTGTCTTCCAAAGAAAGTTTTCTTTCAGCTTTGTCTAGTCAAAAACTCACACCCTGCCATGTCAATGGGGAACTGAACTGCCTGCTTGTTAGGAATATATTAAATTCTCATAAGCACATCAGCATCCCGTTCAAAAGTGATGAAGAACGAAACACAGCAAATTCCATCTCATCAGCTAAAAGCAGTTTCTGTTAACCTGTTCTTAAAGAAGCTTGTGTCTCAGCCCAGGCCTGGTGACAGTTACAGCTCTGCAGTATACCAAAAACCATCCATCACCAGTGCCTCTAACAATTCAGGCTAATAAAGCAGAGTGTTAATTCACAGCTACTAAATAAATGGATCATCATCTTCAAAAATACAATAAGAAATGCTTTCTAATTAAACAGCAGAGACAGATTTACGGTTAGGTTTAGAAAATGAATTCTTGAGAAGACCTGTAAAGACCTCCAACAAATTGTATATTTCACCTTATTTGACCTAGTTAATTAAAATAATTTAATAACAAGTATATAACAAGAATGCAATTATTAAAATTTCCAGAGGTCATAAAAAATGAAGCACAGATGAGTGAATGTATTTTGACATAATGTATACTTACTTATTATATACTCATTTTGCATAATGATAATGATGCATTCAGCATACTGGTGACACCTGTTTGCCCTAAAATTCTGTGTGCTAAGTGATGAAGGTTTTTAGTGACACATTGTGCTGTGTCCTTGCTCTGGCTTCTTTTAGATTCCAATCAAGCATCTTTGCTTGTCGTTAGGGTTTTACAAAGAGATCAATTCTCAAACTCTCTTAAATTAATATCTACCAGAAAGTCTCTTCAGATACTTAGTGTGCTTTAGGACTGATGTATGATCCAATGCCTTAACTTATAACAGGCTCAATTAGGGATTAGCGCAAAGAGGCAAAGACATCCAGCCAGGGAGATTAACAGACACAAACATAAAGTGAGACATGGGCATCTGTCTAATGATTAATTTCCAATTAGTCAGAGTGGCAGTTTACTCTCACATGACTTTGTTTGGCAGCATCATCGAAGATGAAGTTTTCAGTTAGATATCCCTGAGGCCAAATCAGTTTCTGGATGGAGTTAATAAGTACATTTAACTAGGTGACAAAGGCTGCTTAGACATTTTCAAAACAGACATCAAACATGTGCACACAGAAACATAGACAAAGGGAGATGGTCTAGAGTCTGTCATGGGGCTAACACAAAAAGAGAGACAACCATTGATGCTCACATTCATACCTATGGCCAATTTAGAATCACCAGTTAGTGTCCATCCATTATCCTTTTCAAGGTCGCTGGGGGAGAACATGCAAACTCCTGGCCAAGATGGATTTAAACCCAGGACTTTCTTGCTGTGATAAATGATAAATAGGCAACTTAATTAGTACATCCAGTCTCGATAGCTGGGGATCAGCTCGCCAGGGCCTCCCCCTTGGCCACTGCCTCCACCCTTGACCCCTGCCTGACGCAGATTGCACCCTTGGGTTGTGACCGAAAGACCGAAAGAATGATTGCAAATACAAGTGGCAGAAATAAATTTCCTCCGAAGGGTGGCTGACCTCTCCCTTAGAGATAGGGTGAGAAGTGCAGCCATTCAGGAGGGGCTCAAAGTAGAGCTGCTGCTCCTCCACATCGAAAGGAGCCAGTTGAGGTGGTTCGGGCATCTGACTAGGATGCCTCCTGGTCACCTCTTGAGTGAGGTGTTCTGGGCATGTCCACCAGGAGGAGGCCCCCGGGACAGACCCAGGACGCACTGGAGGGATTATAGCTGTCGGCTGGCTGGAGAATGCCTTGGGATTCCCCTGGACGAACTGGAGGAGGTGGCTGGGGAGAGGGAGGTATGGGTTTCTCTGCTTAGGCTGCTGCCCCCGCCACCCAGCCCCGGATAAGTGGAAGAAAACGGATGAATGGATGGATCGCACATGCCATAGATGAATAGATATAAGCTTGAAGCCTGAAGGCTGTGTTTTGAGCCCAGAACTGGTCTCGGAAGTCTGTTTGGTTCTCAAACATGGAGACTGGGTTATGAGGGGGGGCATTGTAGGAGGGCCCACCCAGTCTGCAGGTAGAAACAGTACTGCTGTTCTCTTTACTCTTTTTTTTGATAATCCAAAGATGAATTTCATAACTTTTGACAAGGTGGGTATGATATTCATTTGGATGAACTGCCTGGCAGCTACCTGAATGGCCTGTCTTACCATCACAAGGCATCAGAGCGCAGCAGAAACTGCAGTTTGACAGTAACAGATTTAAAACTGATTTGAAGATTTGCATGCACCCATTTTCTGAAATGTTCAGCAAGCATCAAGTTACATATTCAACAGACATTTAAAGTCTATTTGAATTCAAATAGGGAGATCAAATATTCTCAGGGTGTCTGTGTCAAAGAGCCACTGACAGGTTTTAAAGGAATTGTGGCCGACTTTCAAAGCTTCGGTTTAATTGCGAACTCAATTTTGCAAACTCAATGAGTTGATGGGGCTGAATGCAGTTATTCAGCCCTTGAACTGACTGTTATTTCTTTTCTATTTCTGTTAGAGTTCTAAAATAGCTGTCTTTGGTATTTCTGCAATGCCTAATGAAATGCTAGAGTTATGATTAGGTTGTGATTTTTCTGGCTTTTTTACAACAGACTCAAAATCAAAGGGAGCAGGAAGTTCAAAATAGCCGAATAGCAATGAGTCGTGCAGAACACACACTTTTGAACTTTTTGGGAAAATACAGAAATGATGAGGCAGCAATCACTTAACATAGCTGACAGAGAGAGATACACGGACTGAGCACATCACCAGTCCTACATCCCACCTGCACCACTTTGTATGATCAGAGAGATTATTACAGCGATCTTCTTTTTGCCATCTTCACATCTTTATCTTGCAGTCTTTCTGTGAAGGTCTTTTTATTGCAGGTTTTGAATCCAAACAATTCTAGAAGTTTGCTTTGTGTTAGATTTGTGTAAGGTGTGCATGACTCAGAATTAGTAGAAATTGTTGAAGCTTCTAAAAGCACACTGAAAATTCTCTTTCAGTTATGCTGAACGGGCTAGCTTTTGGTGTTGTTTGAGTAATAACTTTTCAAGTGGCTTATAAACATGAACCATATTAAATGCAATTTAATGCATTTCAATGAACCATTGTTACATTTAGTTTGGTTTCACTGGGTTTCCAGTCATTTTATGTAAACATGAATAAATTATATTACACAGTGAAACCAAATTATTTTACTGATCCATTTAATTAATGATTTAAATAAACATACAAACATAAAATCTAAACCCTGTCAAACATAAAGCTTCAATGCCTTTTGGTTTATTCAATTTAAATAATTAGTTCAATTCAATTGCCGGCTCATGGTTCCTAAAGTTTCTAAAAGTAGAATGGGAGGCAGAGCCTTCAGCCATCAGGCCTCTTTGTGCACCAAGCTCCCAGTTTGAATTTGCGAGACAGAAACCTGCTCTACTTTTAAGATTAGACTCAAAACTTTCCTTTGTGTTAGTTAGGGCTGGGTCAGGTGAGCCTGAG
Source organism: Andinoacara biseriatus (assembly GCA_015108635.1). Classification (NCBI taxonomy): domain Eukaryota; kingdom Metazoa; phylum Chordata; class Actinopteri; order Cichliformes; family Cichlidae; genus Andinoacara; species Andinoacara biseriatus. The sequence continues at coordinate 15,013 of VUQJ01007802.1, read as the reverse complement.
CCATCCCTTAGTTATGCTGCTATAGGCTCAAACTCTTCTGGGGCTTAATGTGATACACTGAGCATTTCTTCTCCACTCATCTCTTTTCACTCCCCACATATTTATGTACCACTGTAGCATACCATTAAATGTTTTGTCCTGTATCCCTGTGCTCTCATTTTCTTTTCCCTTATCTTTTTCTCTTTTTCCTCTCACCCCCCCAACCGCTTGAAGCAGATGGATGCCCTTCCCTGAGCCTGATTCTACTGGAGGTTTATTCTTGTTGAAAGGGAGTTTTTCCTTCCCCACCACTGCAAAGTGCTTGCTCATAGGGAATTGTTTGATTGCTGGGGTTTTCTCCAGAATACCGTGGGGTCTTTACCTGACAACATAAAATGCCTTCAGGCAATTGTTGTTGTGATTTGGCACTATAAAAATAAATCTGAATTGAATTGAACTGAACTGGTGCCACCTCTTGTTTTTTGTTTTTTTTAATATATATTTTCTTAGGAAAATAGGAAAAAAAGGAAGCAATTTCTTTGAATGTGCAAGCATACATGGCAATGCAGTATATGAGGCAAAAACAGAATTTGTACTATTCTAACAACCCTGAAAGTATTATATTGCTCAAGCCAATTTAAAAAAAAAAAAAATGGCATCATAGACATAAAATATAAAGAAATGAGGGGTGGCTCAAGACTTTTGCACAGTGCAGTCTATGCTACTCTCCATTTGCGAGATAAACCATTTTATTCCAGTTTTTCTTCCTTGTGAAGTACAGAAAAAATTACCGAAAACACTTATTTAAAGTTAGTCATACCAAATTATATCTTGATAAAATGTGTAGATGAGTCACATTTGTGCAGTTATGAGGTGGACAAAAGGCTTATTGTTTGAAAAGCATTATTGTCTTGTCTTTTATTGCCTCTTATTGTTACAAAGCTAATGTGTACTGTGATTTTACTGTAGTGGTTATTATTCTGGAGGACAGATGGGGAAGAACCTATGAGTGGTTATTTCCATTGACTGCTTGCTGATATGGTCACACTTGAGAGATTATGCATACATCTTGGAGAGAAGCAGCATCTGGCTAGAATGTGGTACAAACTGTCTCTTGAGATCAGCTTAACAACTGGATTTCAATCTGTCTCGAATCCACCGTGGATACGAATATTGTTCTTTTTTTCTTTTTTTTTTAAGATCAGATTAGACCAGTTCATAAATACGTCAAAGACACATGATGTGGACAAGTTTCCAGTCTGTTGCCATTAGCAATCAATGATGGTTTGTTATATCCAAGTCTACCTGACCACAGCTTAGAATCACATACTGAAAATAAAACTTTACACAGATTTGCAGGTCGGAAAATATATGAACTGTCCAGAAATCATTTGGAAAACAGTGACATTACTATTGAAGGCCTGTTGCTGCATGTAAGGATCTCTCTTTTTACACATAGATGCACAGACAGGAAAAAAAAGCGAGAGAGAGTGAGAGAAGCATAAAATGAAACATGTAATAGGCGTTGTATTGTTTCCAAAGCTGCAGAAAGTCAGCCCCAAAGTAGTGCAGGGAGATTTTTTTTTTCTTCTTTCAAACAAATGTATTTGTGATCAGGCTTCTCACTGTAGGTCCTGCGTTCTTCACGCTTGATGCTATTCCTGGCAATGTAATCCAACAACTGGTCTATGATTGCCAGTCAGGCGGTGAAGTAACAATCGCCTGACACTCCTGGTGTTAAAACTGCAGCCAGAGGGCGTGAATTGATTTTGAAAAGAATGACAGACGGACCCTCACTTGCTTAAAGACTCCATTGGTGTGTGTTTTCCACATGTAGGTCTGGGCCCCATGAAACTGATTAACTCACCCATCCTTCTTTTACTTCCTGAAGTTTCATGGGATTTGTCGATCATTCTTTTACATCAATTACATTTTACATTTTTTGTAAAAAAGTTTTTTTAATTTACATATTAAAATCTGCAATCAGTTTTGTGCTTTCAACATAGTATGTATCAAAAGAAAACTATGTTGTATTTAACAGGGGTCTTGGCAGAACTTGTTTGGAAAAGAAATCAAGGGGAAATAATTTTTAAAAAATTACTGAGACTTTTCCTGATAAACATCCATCACAGCAAAAGGCAAAGATTTTTTGGTGCAGCATATTTTTACAGTTGATTTCACCTGGCAACAGCCACCACGATGGAAATGTTTACATTTTATTGTGCAATCCTGGTTCCTTATGCAGAGTTTATTTTATTTTATTTTATTAAACTAAATTAAACTAAATAAAAAATAAAAAAAACCTTCATTAACTAATCACCAACAGGTCAGGAAAGACATGTTTCCCTAATAAATGGAGGTTGCCAGGGTGTCGCCAACCAGTCTGTGTGACCGAGGGCCTAAGGAGGGTAATTTTGTAAGCATCTAGAAAACCCATGATCCTTCACAGCCAGAATTCTTTGCTGTTTCATTTCTGTTGGTTGATTTTTCTTTATTTATTTCCGTAGCATACTGGTAGAAGCTATGATCTCATATTCACTGGTCATGATTTTAGTTACTCTGACAGGAAAACAAAAAAGGAGCTTTCATGAATTTAGATCAACTCTGAACCACTAATTCAACAGCAATAAGCATTCAAAAAGGAAATCTAACACTTTATAGCTCCGATCAAAAATAATATCCCAGCACACAGTTGTCTTTTCACAAATTTAAGGTAACCTCACTTTGATTCAGGCCAACACAGTTTCAGCAGCATGGGTTTTCTGTTCACTTGGCTTAAGGACAACTTTCCCTAAATTTTATATTCCAAACCATTAGGACACTGTGTAAAATAAATGTAAACCAGAATGCAATAATCTGCAAATCCTTTAAATCCCATGTTTAATTTAAAATAACAAGATTCAATGTCAGCATCTCTCAAAAAAAGCTGACCTATGCCAAAAAAAAAGGATTATAAATGTTTTGTTGTGCTACAAATAAAAAAATAAAAAAAATAAAAAACACCTGGTGGAAAATGTCACAGCTAATAACGTTAATTAGAAATGGCATTTTGCACTTTAATAATATTTAAAAAGCTGGAATTAAGATAAGCCCTCCTCAAAAACCTCACATAAGGACAGGAAGAGCAAAGCCACTTGTGGATTTTACTGCTGTGAAATTGATGACAGAGGGTACAGTTTGTGGTCATCGAGGGACAAGACTCATGGGAAATTGCCATCAGAAAATTGGAAAGTATTGCTTAGGGAGCAGTATGTTATCATAGGTAGCACGGCTGGTGCAGCATATCCAAGGACAAATTAGAAGAAAATCATTATGTACAACCTGGTTGCCCATTTGGGGCCAAAGTTCCATTTATGCAGATGTGTTATTAGTGTTTGTGTTTCCCTTGTTAACTATCAGGGTTTCTAAGCAGCGACCTGGATGGTTTTGTTAGGATGGAAAAAGAATGTGCTCTTCTGTTTAAGGCTACAGGATACACAGACAAACCTATTGCCCTGCCAATCAGATGGAAATGCTATGTAGTGAAGAACAATAGACAGGGCGTTACACAACAAGGCTGCTCATACTGTGCATTATGTTTAAAATTTTCCTCTTGTCGGTGCAGCCTCTCAATAGCATCGCTTGACATTAGGATTCTGTACAAGCTGTAAGCAAAATTTCAGCCTTATTTTGGAGAAATTACTTTTTTTTTTTTTTGTGGAGAAAGTTGCGTGACCCCAGTGTCCAGTGCCAAAAAAATAAAAATCTGCCTAGTACCACATCTTGTTGTTTTTACATTTCAGCGATTATGCAAACAATATATATGTTAGTGTGCAGTAGAAAAATCGGTTCCTTTAGGATTTCAGTGGGGTTTTTTTTTGGTTGTTTTTTTTTTTGTTTTCTGTTTTTACCCTCAGACAAAGCAAATGTTTCCTTCTACTTCTAGCTTGCCAGCTCTCTTTATATTCAACTGATTCCTGCATGATTCCAGTTTGTTACACAGACACTACTACGGGTGCTTCCAGGTAATAAACAGCATTAAACAAGATAATATTTATTTTGCTTCCTGCAAACAAAGAATACTGGAGACATAAAGTAGGATCATTACTACTCTTAGTAATAGTAGTATTGGGTTACTACCACTTTAAAGTCAGTGTATAAAAATTCAGATTCACTGTTAATATTTTATTGCAGTGTTATAGTGTTACCAATATATTACTTCACTATTACTATACTATAGATTTGCCTCATAGGCAAGGATTTGTTTCCACATTTTTACCACTTTTTGAGCTCATTGTCGCCAAGTCATATACATTTTAGTGTAATAATAATAATAATAATAATAATAATATTAAATGGCTATAACTGAGATATTACTTGACATTGTTTGATTATTCCCTTGATATTACTTTGGCAATTTGGTGCTAATAACTTGCTATTTCCATATTATTACCTTCTTGTTTACACTTTTTTTACTCTTCTATTACCACATTATTACTGAATTCTAATTAAAAGTGCTAGCCAAATTGCATACATTTTGCGACTACAATCAAACATCCAAATGAGCCTTTCACCGGTACTGTAACAGTACTTTCTAAAAACATAAATAAATGTAAAATTGCCTGACTTCAGTCACTCATTGGACCTTAAGTGACTTGTTAGGACTTGAAACCCGAGTGTCATTAGGAACTGATGATATCTCTGAATATAAAGCTAATCTGTGCCTACAAAGCATAATAAAGGTAAAAAAAGAATAGCTAAAACAGCCATTAATAAAATAGTTAATCAAACTTTATTTGTACAGCAACTTTCAAAAAGGTTAGAGGGAAGCCAAGATAATATCTGAAATACCAAGAATACTTTGAGGTAAAGCTGCATGTTTGTTGTAATATGTGGGTGTGCTTTGCGATTCTGCCACATAAAGGAGTTTCAGGAAGAGTTAACCTTTAGACTAAGCAACATTGGAAACACTGGATCAGTTGCATTTAGTTATGACAACGACAATATTACACGCAGGCAATCATAGTGTTCCTGGTCTTAGTAAAATTTTGAAATCTTTGAAAAAGTCTGGCATTTATGTCTCACCATTGAACAAAAAGTGCCTTTGTTTCCTAAATTAACCAATGATGTGGGTCAGGTGATTTCATGGGACCGTGAATAAATAACCAACCAAAGGAACATATTGCATGTCACATGTACACCTTTCAGGCTTTTTGCATGCCATGTTAGGTTGAGTTACATGTGACAAGGTTAGGCTGGGCATTTAGGTCGCGGTCAGGTGGCGGAAAATGACAACAGACTTGCTGCGTTATTCATATTCCTTTCCATACCAGGCAGGTTTCAAAGTCTATTATATGTCCATTCACGGTAATCATCTTCTGTCAGTGTACAAAGGTTCAATACATTTTTTTTTGCCTTTAAAACTCTCTCTGAACATAGTTCATGGCAGCGTAAATAGTAAATTACACTGGGAAATACAGGAAACACTTTACTTAAATGTGCACTTGCCATGTTTAATCAGATTTAAAAAAATGGGATAAATGTAGTATGGAGATCTAGACTACAAGCTCCATGTTAATGTCCTAATTTCGCATGCTGAACACACACTGGAGACAGAATAGAGTAGGGAGTGAGGGTGTTTGAAAATTTAAAGCTTTGCGCGATTTGCCAGCAAGACAATTACTCCTGAAATGAGATTGATGTTGGTGCAATATATACAATAAAGATATAGCTCAGTGTAGGAGAAATGTTGGAAAGAACATACCGCAAAGCCCTTGTATTACAGTAAGTGGGATATACTGATGAACCAATAAAAGTGTAATTGGAAATATCATTGTCGTTTCTGAATGTAAAGTAAACATGGCAACAGAAAGCTGTACTTAGATTATTAAGGAAACAGAAAGACTCCAGCAATTTATCCAACACCGGCAAACTAAGTAAAAACAAATCATTAGTTTCAACAGAAAGGGAGGTGATGTGATATTAAAACATTAATCATTGCTGTGGCTGACTGTAATGGCACTTCTTCTGTAGGGAAATGGAGCCCAGGAAACAAGAGGCATAATTTTCATACATGATTTTTTTGTTTTTGCACTTGTTTGTGCTCCTTTGGGTGCTGGTGCACAGATTAGGATTTATTGACACACGCTAAAACCTTTTCCATTGTGGGCTTGGGAGCCATGACAAAAGACCCGAGATGAAACATTAAATATGTAATTTTGTGAGTCATATCTTTTCGTCTTCTTTTTTTAAAAATTTTTTTTTATTAATTTCTTTCTTAATGTGTTACTTCAGTTTAATGATGTTTATTAGAATAGGCTCAAGCTTGCAAAGCTGTTACTCCAAAAGCAAAATCTATCAACCCGGGTCCCTTATAGACAAAAATCTGCAGCCGCAGTGTTTTCTATTTTGTTTACATTGGTTGACCCAAAAGTAGTTGAAGGAAACTTTCCGCAAACTTTATGAGCATGTGTTACAGTTTATCAGCCACAGCCACGGTGTCCAGAACTAATTTAATGGAAGCAATTGTTTCCTCTCTGTAACAAATTGCAGGTCAGTAAACATCCTCCACATCTGTCACAGGGATGAACAGACGCCAGTAATGAGAACACAAGCACTCACTGAAAAGCGAGCACTAATGGCCATAACTTTATTTGAGTGTTTGTTTCAGGTGGCTGCATTTAGCATTAATTGGCACAAGAATGAAATAACTTGAGTGTGGTTAGGTGAGACTGAAACCCACCATCCAGAACATTTGAATTCATTGGATCTGCTACATTTATGTCATCTGAGATTTACATCTGGGTCTTGCTTAAGTTTTAATCAGTTCCTTATGGTTTGCTCTTATGCACTAGCATGGCTGAAACCTTTCACAGATATTCATATCCACAAAATTAGCGCTATACTGTGCAAATGTTAAAGTCAGGCCAACCTTATGAATTTGCTCATTTCATCTGAAATGTACAGGATGTGGATCCTTTTCACTCAGATTTCATGCTTAAAAAAAGCAACACTTTGGTTGAAAGTTTTGTTAAATAGACAAACATCTGTCTTACTTATAAAAACTTCCATAATATAGCTCATCCACCACAGTCAGTTTATTACTATTAGGGCAAATAGAAATCAAATTACAAAGAGTTCATTTAGACTGCAATATTTCTTTGGTCAGTTTGCATTTTTTTGTAAAGCCTGTTCAACAATGGACCGAGAACAGTGCACATACAACACTTTTAAAGTTAAAGAGACGGTTGATTGATAATCCATTTTGGTGAGCACTGAGTTGACTTTGTCCTTCTCCTGTATTTCGGTATGTTTTTTTTTTCCTCCCGTTTGTTCTCCTTTCCCTTTTTTGTCCTTTATAATGTTGCCACTAAACTGTTTTTGCTTTTCCAGGTTGCTTTTAAAATCTGTCCTGGGACTACTGATGAAAATTTGCCTGGTACATTTACACTAATGTTTATCAATATACATTGTCCCTATTATTATTTTTTAAATAAACAAAATCAATAAACCATTACATAAAGAAATGTAATGTGAATGTGAATGAAGGATGGGGGGGGGGGGGGGGGGGTAAAAAAAGGTTGG
>VUQJ01007772.1:28129-38700 GCA_015108635.1 Andinoacara biseriatus | reverse complement strand
TCTACAACCTTCACACCTTTCTTGGCTTCTCTTCATGTCTTTATCTCTCCTTCCTCGGAAGAGGCAAGGAAGAGAGTGGAGGCAAGTTCACACATCTTAGATGTTAAACAAGTCTGATGGAGGGTTATAAGTAACAGCTATGTGTTGGTTTCTGGGCCCAAATGCAGACTGGTCAGCTGAAGTTAACCAAAAAAAAACAAACATGGAGAACAAGAAGAGGGGAATACTCCCAGGTACAAACAGAACACCACACACAAGCAGACAGAGGTTTAAAATATACAAGAGGTGATGAGGGCAAAGTAGTGACCCTTTTGGAACTACACACAACTGAAGTGAATCTGATAATGAGACATGGGTCATTTTTTTTAAGTTAATTTAAAAAAAAAAAGCACAAGGAAACATGACAAAATAATGTCAAAAATAAACAGGTAACAAGTAACTAAACAGGGACTCACTAGGAGACAAAATAAACTTGAGGCGCAGGGGGAAAAAAAAGACTATAAATACTAGACTCAAACAGAAAATCAACACTATTACAACCGTAAGCAGAAACCTGAAAACATTAGACTAAGGAAAACAATGAAAATCAAACTAACCAAAAACTGGAACTAACTCAGACTCCGTATTCAACAGAGACTCAGGGCCATGACCCTTTATACATTACCACTGGCTCTTCTGCAGACTGTGTGAAAAGTATACTTTTGTAGCCAAGCGAAAAACAGGTTTGTTGTTTAGTCGTTTCCTCTAATTACCTGCAGGATTGTTGTGCTTCAGTCTCTGTGCAGGACGAGTTCATTCGGTAGTGGTTTGGACTGTTGCCTGACAAAAACTGGTTAACCAAGGCTTGTGTGGAGTTTCCATGTCCTCCATGGCTGTGTTGGTTCTCATTGCTCTCATCTGACAAACACATGCCGCTCATGATGACTGCCTGTAGTGCAGAGGGCAAATATGAATACTGTCCATCTCAATGACTGATTGCTGACCTGTCCAGGCAGTGGCAGTGTGTCAGTCCTACTGTATCACCATTTTGATGCTTTTGGGCCAGACAGTGAATCCTACTTTTCACCCAAAGCTTAGGCCATTTGACCAAAAGGATTATTAATATAAAAGCTGTCAATTAAAAAAAAAAAAAAAGACCCATTTCAAGCGCTGATGCAGGAAAGCTTTACTACATGCAAAAGAAAGCTCAGCGATTTAAACAAATTCATGGTCAAATACGTACAGACAGGCACGAGATGCTACCTATAGCATGCCAACTTTGCAAAGATCTTACAGTTTCAGTTCTGCAGCTAACCGGACTGTCTGACTCTCATCTGAGTCACCGCACTCATCTCAGGTACCCAACAGGCCTCTCCCAGAACCTTGTGTTTGTGGAGGAGCTGAGGACTGACTCTGAGGGTGCAGACTCGCTGTAGTTCTTGTCTGTTTCTGCCTCTTAAAGAACTAAAGTTGAAGGTGCAGTATCCCTGGGATTTTGCTCACCACTTCCCCTCTGCGTTCACATCTTCTCCCTGCTTCTCATTGTTGCAGAACTGATACCTGAGGCTGATAGAGCATCTTCTTCTCACCTCAGTCTCAGAGGCTTACTGCCAAGCTGGTTAATATTCCCACCAAAGAGCTTCTACAGATAACTGCTGGATGAAGGGAACAAAGTCTGATCTTCAGATAAGATATTGTCACATGTAGTACACACAAACCTTCAACATCAACATTAGCCTTAAATTTGATATTTACTTGTTACTGGAGGTCCCTTGGCAGCCTGTGTGACCTTTTCTTTCATCAGTTTTTGGGGTGGCGAATCACTGTTGTCCCATATTTTCTCCACTTTTTGATGACTGCCGTCACTGTGCTGCACAAATTCTTTGTAGTCTTCTGACTGACACCGTTCAGCAGTCAGTTCCAACTGAGTGAATGTCGGGAAAATCCTCCTAGGAAAGCTGAACTTTATTTGGGAATCAGAGTCTCTTTAATCGGTGGCAGGTGTGAATGCTGTGCTTAAATCAGAAGTTGCTTTAAACAATGTATTAGGTTAAGGGTGTGCACGCTTATGGAACCAGCTTATTGTACTTTTTTTTTATTGTTGATATTTTTTGTTTTTAGTTGAAATGCACAGCGATCATAGATCACATCAAAGGTGAGAAAAGAGTTCAAATTATTAATAGTGGTCTATTTTTTTAACTTTACAAAAACTGTCATTTTAACAGGGGTGTGCACACGTTGTATCCACTGTACGTATAATGTGCAGTAGAATTTGTTTCTTCTTACTGTAAAATACATAGTCTTGCAAAATAAATGTAAAATATCCAGTTAGTCACTTCTTGAAATCATTTACATTACAAATATACCTTTTTTTCTTGTAAAATACCTTCAATTACTCAGTACTTAAACTTGACTTCTGACCCTACTGAACAAAGCTGATAGTGTTGCATCCTGAGCTGCAGTGTGACGCTGCTGTTCACACGTCATGCGCTCTCGTCGTTCTTTAGTTCAGCCCTGCAAAGATTTTTTTTTCTTCCATGTTGTGCGCGCCCTGTTAGTTTTCTTTTATTTTCACAGCTCGCCACTTTTTAAAACTTTTTTTTATCTTTATTTTTTTTAATAGAAACAAATTCATACATGTTTTGCAGTTTAACGTTTGTCTTTATTTTGCGGGAAGTTCCCAACTTTAACAGACTGTTTGGGGAGCGCAGCCGTTAAGGTTTTTGTGGAATCTGGTCTCCGTGTGCGCCCGGAGCGCTCCATCCATCCACAGCGGCCGAGATGGCGGACGCGGCGGAGACCACCATCAAGGTGGTGTGCCGTTTCAGGCCTCTGAACAGCGCGGAGGTGGCCCGGGGAGACCAGTACATACCGAAGTTTAAGGGGGACGACTGTGTGCTGATTGGGGTGAGTGTGTGAAACAGGTTACAGTTAAGTGACGTTCATGTCTTAATTATAATGCGCAAGTTTGCGATCGTTCTAAGTTTTGGTTTCTCACTGCAATAAGAAACAGTAAATATGAATCCTTCATATTTTTAATTCGACTAGAAGTTAATGAAATTCCCAAGGAATAACGTTATAATCGTTTCTGAGCCGCAGGAATCACTTGTGGGAAAAAATGTGTATTAACACTAGCTGTTCCCTTCCTGCGTGATCGTCCGGCTCCCTGCAGCTTTTTGCTCGTTTTGCGTTGTGTTTCAGAGCTCTTGTGTACTCTGTGATCCGTAGTTCACCTTTGAAGGCATTCCAGGACGCAGCGAAGTGTTTCTCGATTTTACGCACGGATTTGAGCTGCACATAACCTTCATTGTAGACTGGGCACTTTAAATGTTAAACTCGGTGCTAAACTTAAAACCAATTTATTTGCATAATCTAAAGCCAACATGTAAACATGACAGATGAGGCTTGTTGATCGGTGGAGGCGCTTATTTTTGCTATGCATCTCCTCGGTTTTTAGAGCCCTCTTCATCCTATGGCCTATAAATTCCAGTAAACTATTCTTTCAGTTTTGGCGAGCCTGTGAGAATTTCAGCCTCAGTTTCCTGTAGTGTCTGAAATACTCTGACCAGCCAGTCTGGCACCAACAATCATGCCATGTTCAAAGTCACTTAAATCACCTTTCTTCCTCATTCAAATGCTTGGTTTGCACTACATCTTGACCATGTCTGCATGCCTCAATGCACTGATGTGCTGCCATGTGATTGGCTGATTAGACATTTGTATTGAGGAGCAGTTGAACATGTGTCTTAATAAAGTTGCCAGTGAGTGTATGTACCTGACTGTAGTAAATAGTAAAGAAGAGCATTTGTATCCCACTTGCCTTGTTGACTTGCTAACATAGTGAGTTGTGTCACTTTAACTATGTTGGTTTTAGTATGAAGTTTTTTAAGTGCCTCAACTCAGGACAAAATTGGTGCCATGTCTTTTGTCCTGTTTCCCTTCCCATACCCCCAACCGGTCAGCAGATGACCTTCCCTCCCTGAGCCTGGTTCTGTCGGAGGTTTCTTCCCTTTAAAAGGGAGTTTTTCCTTCCCACCGTCGCCAAGTGCTTGCTCATAGGAGATCATCTGATTGTTGGGGTTTTCTCTGTATTATTGTAGGGTTTTACCTTACAATATAAAGTGCCTTGAGGCGACTGTTGTTGTGATTTGGTGTTACATAAATAAAATTGAATTGAATTGAAGTTTATTGGATTGCAACAAATGCTGTTTGAAGAAGGGGATGCCATCCCACAGCAGTGTGTGACCAAGAGATGAAATAAAACTAAAGCAGCCCCCATGAGGACCTGTTCTTCAAACTAAAATAAGAATAAAAGATAGACGTGAAAGCTAACACAAATAAACAGACTTAGACACACATAATGGAAAGAATGCAGATAAAAATACTACAAACACAAACAAAAAAATAAAAGAGAAAACTGAAAGATGGTGCAGTAACCATGGAAAAGCTGCTGTTGTGCAGAAAAATCTAGATTCTTGATGGGATGCTTTACTTTTGCTCACTGCTGCCACCTCTTCTTCAAAGGGTAAACCATACTACTTTGACCGTGTGTTCCAGTCCAAGACGACTCAGGTGGAGTTCTACGATGCTGTGGCTCAGAAGATAGTCAAAGGTAAGTTGTGCAGAGGACTATATCCTGGAAATACAAAGCCAAATCCCAATCCTAAAGGTCCTATGCCTTTGTGCAGATGTTTTGGAGGGATACAACGGGACCATTTTTGCTTATGGGCAGACATCTTCAGGCAAAACACACACAATGGAGGTACTATGAAGTATCAGCTGTTGCTTTTTTTCACTGGTCAAATGTACTAAAAATAGTGATAAAAAGCCTGAGATTCTGTGCTGTCTTACTTTTATCATCTTGTCCTGAAGGGGAAGCTTCACGACCCAGACATGATGGGAATCATTCCTCGAATTGTACAAGACATCTTTAACTACATTTATTCCATGGATGAGAACCTGGAGTTTCACATCAAAGTATGTAGCTTACCAACAAGGCAGGTGCACGTGACAAATGTGGTAAAGTCTCACTGCAAGCTTTTGCTTTGCAGGTTTCATATTTTGAAATCTATTTGGACAAAATTAGGGACTTGTTGGATGGTATGTACTGGGTTTATTGTGGTTTGTCCTCATGATCAGTCAGACCCTGTTGCAAAGAGCACGAGTCATTCTTTGCTTTCATTTTCCTGCAGTTTCAAAGACCAACCTTCCTGTGCACGAGGACAAGAACAGGGTGCCCTATGTCAAAGTGAGACACACGGTGATGTCATCATTGCACTAATCGTTTCATTTTAGGCACAACAATGTTTCTGAGTAAAGTCAACCTCTGTAGTCACAAGTTTCTCCCAGCCAGCTGTAATGCATTAGTTACGACGGAGCACAACAATTACCTGCAGGGGTTTATATATATAATGTGTAAATCCCAATTCAAACTTTACCAATCATTGTATTTCATATAGTATTCAGCTATAAGTTGTAAAGGCCATGATTAGATGAAGAAATCCAGGCAGATATTAAAGAAACTAAGACAATGAAGCACTAGCTCTCTTTTCATAAATCTCCAGTGGAGACTGTTAGCCTGTCATGGTCCCTTCTCATAATAACTGCCTCTCTGTAAAGCAGAGCTGCTGTGGAGCTACTGAACACAATATTTCCTTGTGATATTCATGTGTCCCCAGGGGTGTACCGAGCGCTTTGTCTGCACCCCTGAGGAGGTCATGGAAGCCATAGACGAAGGCAAAAATAACCGAAGCGTGGCTGTCACAAGTGAGTTCATACATTGCAGCCTCTCATGGGTTCATCCTCACAGAGTCTCCTGACTGTAGCCACACTCCCAAAAGCCAGGCCAAGAAAATGTAATAAACACATTCCCAAACAAGATGGGAAGACGGGTTCTTGGAGTATTTCTAATCACGGGCACAAGATTTAAATTGAAGGTGAACTGACTAAGTTACTGCCTTAGATTTCATCAAAGTGACAGAAGTTTTGGGTTCTTTATCATGTCCATGAACAGATATCTGCATATGAACACGCAGAACGCAAGGGGCAAGATCTTTGGTGCTGAAAGTTTTAATTTAGTCCATGGACGCTCCATTTTGAATCCTCAACTTTTAATGTTTTGATTGGCTTTTTGGTGCCAGAAGTTACCATTAGTGGATGATGCGGTGAAGTCCTTTGACGTAACAAAGGTTCTTGGTTCAACTCTGCTGGTCTGCTGGAACCTTTTTGTGTGAAGTTCCACGTTCTTCCTGTGTCTGTGAGTTTTCTCCAGGTACTGTGGCTTCCTCTCACAGTCCAAAGACATGTAAAATTAAGTGGTCATCCTAAACTGTCCATAGATGTGAGGTATAAGTGTTTCAATTGTATAGAATAAAGCACCGTATGAATATATGATTAAATGTGACTTAGAGTATTAAGTGGTAATTGAATTCAATTCAGTTTTATCTATGTAGCACAAAATCACAACCCTAAAATAGTACAGAAAAAAAACCAACAACAATCAAACAACCCCCTATGAGCAAGCACTTGGCAACGGTGAGAAGGAAAAACCCCTTTTTAACAGGAAGAAACCCCAGGTGAAACCCTGCTCAGGGCGGCTCAGCTATCTGCTGCAATCGGTCGGCCCATTTCTATTTCCACACAGCAGGACATTATGTGTTTAATAATTCCATGAAAGAGGAATTAGAGGATATGAGGCCTAGTAGATAGCAATCAGCTACCGCTCTGTGTGGACAGCCATCAATATCAATGCTATGGTTGCCTATTCAACATCATTCTGAGTGCTAATGTTGCTTCGCACCTGCTGGATGTGCAAAAATGCATTGTTCCATGTCGTTTTTATGTATTCTGTCTGATTATCTGTTTTGTTCTTTTATATTTCAGAATAAAGATTTTATTTATAAAAGGCTCCTAAAAATACTTTTTTTCCCCCCACATGTAATGAAATTTTTAAATTGAATGATACAGAGAAACCATTTTAAGAGACAGTTATGTTTCTGTTGGAGTCATTGAAGGTTAGAATAATATAACCAATAATAACTTTTGTTTGTGTGTGCATGTGTGTGTGTGTATGTGTGTGTTTGTGTGCATGCATGCACATCCAGACATGAATGAGCACAGCTCCAGGAGTCACAGCATCTTCCTCATCAACATCAAGCAGGAAAACAGTAAGACTGAACAGAAATTAACCGGCAAGCTGTACCTCGTCGATCTGGCTGGGAGTGAAAAAGTATGATTTTCACTCCTCTTCCTCTCTGCTCCCTCTGTTGGCCTCTATAGTCTTTGCAAATTCTTTGTTTTCCAGTTACAAGAACCAACCTTTAACTTGAACCAGCTAAAGAGTGGATCCCAGGCCTTATTTAAAACTTAGCATCAGGATGGGAACAGTTCTTATACTCTTGTTCTCCTTTTTTTTCTTGGTGGCACAGTGTGTCTGTATTAAATGGTTCCATATGATAAAAGTTTAATGATGCTCTCTGGCAGGCAGTCATCTGCTGCCACCTCCTTTCGTAAGCCGACACTGTAGCAATCTTCCAATGTTAACTGAGCAGTGATTTCCAGGAAAGCTATTAATGTGCTTTTAAACTCATCTTGTGTCCTCTTGTGATTGCTTAATCATTTATACTTCTTCAACATCTTTGATGAGTTTAACTTATGAAAAATTGTGCTAGGTTCTGAGCAGTCATAATGTGATAATGTGACAGCGTAATCCAGTCAAATAAGCGCGGTGTTTGTTCATCATACAGCATGCTTTCAGTTTCACTGTAACAAACCTGCTGTTTTTGTATTTCAAAGGTGGGTAAAACTGGAGCAGAGGGTACAGTGCTGGATGAAGCCAAGATGATCAACAAATCCCTGTCCGCGTTGGGAATTGTCATCTCAGCTCTGGCAGAAGGCTCGGTGAGGCAGTTTTCAACTCTCATTATAACTGCTGCCATTATAATTTATAAATAAAATTCCTATAAAAGAAAGGTGAAAGCAAATGAGGACAGTGGTGAGAGCTGTGCAGTAGGAGTGACAGATGGGTTCAAGGTGGGGGTGGGTTTATATCAGGGCTCGGCTCTGAGCCCCTTCTTGTAGCAACGATGATGGACAGGTGGACAGATGAGGTCAGGCAGGAGTCTCCGTGGGCTGTTTGCAGATGTGTGGTTGTAGTGAGAGGAGTGAGCAGGAGGAAGAGAGCCTCGCATATCGCAGGGTTTGCACCTATCTCAGAGCTCCAGGAACCACCTGCTCACTAAACTGCTCAAACCGCCCCTTCATTTTAATTGCTCAGTTACATTTCATCATAAGAGGCTTCATTGTTGTAGGTGATGTTTATGACACGGAGAAATGTCATATAATGTAATATATGGTGGTCCCTCTCGACTGTTAGACCTACATACCATACAGAGACAGTAAGATGACCAGAATCCTGCAGGATTCCCTGGGAGGAAACTGCCGGACAACCATGGTTATTTGCTGCTCACCTTCCGCCTACAATGATGCAGAGACCAGATCTACACTGCTGTTTGGACAAAGGTACGCAGACACATAAAATGTTTTAGTAGTAGTATATACTGTTAAAGTGCCAGAGTAACACAGGTGGTGGGCCTAAAAAATGTAGGATTTTAACTCCAGAGACCAGGATTCGCAGACTCTCATTTTTGGGTAAAGATTAAGGAAAGTTTAATGTTTAAAAATGAAAACAGGTTCCTGTGGACTTCTTCTGTATTAAACAGCACTACACCAGGCAGCGCCTGAAAACAGCCATAAAATGTTTCATACTAGTGAAAACTTTTAGCATTTTTGGTAAGAAATAAGCCTACCAGAGTACCACCCCCGCTGCGTTGCAAGACCAATTTAAAAATAAGAACTGTTTTTTCATCTCCTCCTTAACAAAATGCACAATGTTTTTCAGACTCAGTCAAAAGATATTTGATATGTTTACCAGCCTTTATAGTTTCTTTCTCCATTTTATCTATTGTCACCAGCTGTAAAATATGTTTTAAAAAAGACTAAACAAAAAAAACACACAAGCTCTTTGGCAGTGCTGGCCAAAGTGCGTCTGAGTGGGTGGGGCTTACAGAGGCACGGAGAGCAGAGAAGGACTGCAGGCAGGTGAGTGAGGCATGGCCTAATTTGCCTATTTATAAAACTGCGCACAAAAGCCTGAAACAAATTACTGTGAGTCCATTCATAGTTGTGCACTGTGCATCACAGGGGAAGCAGAGGGTGTTCCAAAAATGTCCATGTCTTAATCTTAAAAGATCAGAGGCAAAGAAGGTTGTGGTCTACAGTAATAAATATGAAGTGATGGACGGACTTATTATCCGTAGGTTTGGTATCAGACTGCACAGAGACACCAAATTAAGCACAGTAGCTGAGGAACAGCAGTCTGTGAGTTGGCTATGCAGTGAAACCAACCTTAAAGGGGCTGCTTTCAGTATTCAGAAGAGATCGCTTCCACTTTCTCATCTCTTTGTCTCGCCAGAGCAAAGACCATCAAGAACCAAGTGACTATGAATGTGGAGCTGACAGCAGAGCAGTGGAAGAGCAAATGGGAGAAAGAGAAGGAGAAAAACAAGACGCTGCGAAACAGTGTCACCTGGCTCGAGAATGAGCTCAACCGCTGGAGGAGCGGTGAGGACCAGAGGCTGCATTATGAGCAGGTTATGTGTGGGTCATTCAAACAGAGGCAGACAAGCTTGCAGACATCATATCCTCGTCTGGAAATGTGGAAAACAATCATGTTTGTTTTGCGTGTTTAATGTTAGTATGGATACAATACATCAAAACACTGGGTTATAATTGGGGGGAAAAAAGCTTTAAATCTTGGTTCAAGTATCCTTGTGTTACATGGATCCTAATAGGACATTTTTAAAGAAAGGGTTTCTATATTTTTAATACCCCAAACTGCACCCCCTGCAGTCCCTTATTAAAAAAATGCAAGTTCATGCCTGTCCTGCACTGATGCTGGACATGAAGGTTCAGCGATTTTAACTAATTTGTTTTGTTTGTGCTCCCAGCAAATGAATGATGTAAAGCAGCCATCATAACAGTTTTTCTGATGGGGTGTTGGAGAGGAAACAGACCCGGCTTCTTATATCACCTTTCTGCTGCTCCCTGCAGGGGAGAGTGTGCCAGTGGATGAGCAGTTTGACAAAGAAAAGGCCAAAGAAGAAGTGCAGGCCATAGACAGCACGCTCAACAGCGACAAGGCAGCACCCAAACCTGCCCTGAGCTCCCTGCCTGGAGTCAAACTCACAGATGCAGAGAAAGAGAAGTACGAGGGAGAAATGGCCAAGCTCTACAAAGAGATGGACGACAAGGTAATGAAACATTTCTGGTGTCAGTCCAGGTTGCTGTGTGCACCACTTACAGTCTTTTGCTCAAGCTGAGAGCATGCTTTTAACTGGGCTCTAATTAAATTAAAACCAGTGGAAAATTGTGAAAGGATAAGTCAAAATCTATGAATACTGATTTGATTTAAACTGAACTGTTCTTTGCAATTCAGCATTGCATAAATATGCATATATTATATCACAAAGATTTAAGCATTAATAATTTATATTCTTTTTTTTTTTTTTATATATTAATAGCAGCCTGTGGGC
>VUQJ01007763.1:10686-30928 GCA_015108635.1 Andinoacara biseriatus | reverse complement strand
GGATGAGCAGACTCTACTTTCTAAGGAAGCTCAGATCCTTTAATGTGTGCAGCAAGATGCTGGAGATCTTCTACCAGTCTGTGATAGCAAGTGCCATCTACTTTGCTGTTGTCTGCTGGGGGGGGCAGCATCAGTGCCAGAGATGCCAGCAGGAGTGAGTGAGTGAGTGAGTGAGTGAGTGAGGGAGGGAGGGAGGAAGGAAGGGAAAGAAGGGAAGGAGGGAGGAAGGGAGGGAGGAAAGGAAGGGAGGGAGGAAGGGAAAGAAGGAATGGAGGAAGTAAGGGGAGGGAGGGAGGGAGGAAGGGAAGGAAGGGAGGGAATTAATTCTATTCTATTCTATTCTATGTTTACAGTATTGTTTTGGTTGTTTTTATGTTAATTTTTTAATGTATATAAATTAAATCTGCCCGGGCAAAAGTCCCACCCACTAGTCAACCTTGTCTACCTATGTTGTTTTGTTATTTTTTGTTTTAAAATATTATGTTTTTTCTCGTCAGTCTCAATTTGGTGGGAAACTTACTGCGGCTTCACTGTATATCTAATTCTGCATTAAATATTTTTCGCTATATTGTGGGTGTACATGAGTACACTGTGTGAATGAGGAGGAAGGAATGAGTGTGTGACTGAGGGAGATAGAAATTGGGATGGGGGGAGGAAATAGTTACTGGGAACAGGAATGAGTGAAAGAGGGATAACATGAGGGTGTACATGAGTATACTGACATAGAGACTGAAGGATTGAAGCTAATCAATAAATTAATCATTTTAATGATTTAATGCTCATGTGAACTTTAACATATATATTTCCCCATGTAAGCTCAAGTTGTATAGATAATCACCAAGGTTGATGCCATCTGGAATGTCTTTTTTTTAACTGTCTGCCTGTGAACGAAGACTTTGAGGTCGATCTTGGGCGTCTCAGCAACTGGGATCTTCTTCTATTGCATATTGTTATGTACATGATCTAATTCAACATAGATAATTTTGACTTTAAGAAACCTGTCCTGAGAGAAGACAGTGTGTGTACTCATCTCATGCCCAATGCTTGAAGCTGGACATGGGATCAGGCCACCCCTGTTAACCTGTAATCTTTTTTGGAAATGGCTCGTATTAAATTAAGAAAAAGACTCCTCATTTCCCTTGTTTCTTGTTTTCATTCTGGTCGATCAAAGAACAAGGAAAAAAACCTTTAAATAGTGATGCCCAACGTGATCGACACAGAATGTTTTTGATATTTTGATGTTTTTATTTGCATTTTTTCCATGGGAATGAGGAGTGATTTGGCCCAGGTAATCTTCGCTTCGAGGACCCGAGTAACAGTACCGACTCCCAGGTTCTATCAGTGACCAGGAGATCTCCATCTGAAAGGTCAGCAGAAACCTATTCTAAACAAAAAAAAACTTTAAGACATAGGGAAATAGAAAATGAGGGAGGGAGTGAGGGAGGTAAGGAAGGAAGGGAGGGATGAAGAGGAGGAAGGGAAGGAAGGGAGGGAGGGACAGAATTAGTTACTAGGAAAAGGAATGAGTGAAAGAGGGATAACATGAGGGTGTACATGAGCAGACTGACATAGAGACATAGGGAGGTAGAAAATGAGTGCGTGAGTGAGTGAGTGAGGGAGTGAGGGGTTTAGTTACTGGGTTAAGGAATGAGTGAAAAGGGGAGAACATGAGGGTGTAGGTATGAAAAAAAAACACACTTACTCGTTGTGCTGTAGTTTTCAAGCAGATGATAAAAGGAATGAGTGAAAGAGGGAGAACATGAGGGTGTACATGAGTAGACTGACATAGCCCGTCGACACTGCCCCCTGCTGACAGTACAACATATAGACGCTGATTGCAAATCTCTGGGTAGCAGTAGGACACGCCTATGTTTACGCGTCATCTGTGACATTGCAATGAACTGTGCATGCATGCCTTCTTTCACGGGACTTTCAAGCGGACTTGAAGAAAGTATAACGGGGATGACCTCTTAACCACGGTGTTTGCACACGTGTCTTGTTCTGTGATAGCTCTGTTGACCCGTCCAGGGTATACCCCACCTTCCCCCCTGTATTTCCAATCTCATTCATATAAACATAAACTTTGTTTTTTTTTTTTTAAACTGCCTTACAAGGATTACGGAAAAATGTCAGTGTTTGCTCTCCTCGCTAACAGTCTAAAGATGATTTGGTACATTTAATTCTGTTTTCAGTGGAGACACACTTTTAGTTTTATTATCTTTCTATATTTTAATGTTAAACAACACTCTGCCCTTGCAAGCGGCCACACCAAGAGCGGCTAAGCGTGACGTCACTCCAGGGGCGGGGCTGCGCTTTTTTCTGGTTTATTTGCACAATAACTCACTTCCTCGGCAGCTGCCATTACTGTGGTGAATGAGGAAAGAAGAGTGGGAGAAACGGGGACAGTGGGCAAGAACGAGAGGCAGGGTGGTCTCAAGAAACAAGAAAGCTGCCTCTGGAGTATATAGTGAAGGGCCCTCGTAGCGGGAGCAAGCAAGCTAGGTTATGGCTCAGTCGGCTACTAACGGTGTGGACCAGGATCTGGCCAGCAAGAGGCTGCACTCAAGGTAGGGAAGCCTTGGGAGTACATCAGTAAACAGGGGGGGTCAGCTCTGGCTGTAGCACGTTGAATGCCGGAAAAATAGAAAAGTAAGACGATTGAGAGAGGGAGAATAGCTCAGGCTGCCAGCTCATAGCTTTGCTTACTAAGGAGGAGCTGGGCAGGGGGAGCTTGACCAGCCAGCTTTCACAGATTTAAAGACCTCAAGACCCAGCCGCAGCTGCAGCCAGAGCCCAGTTCCAAGCCTTATTCCTGGCTCGGGTCATTGAGCGGCTGTGGCTGGAATGTACAGACTGAGAGGAGCCTCATAAGATGCAGACGGAGTATTAACAAGGGGAGTCTGGCTAAAGGTTGGACAGACTGACAGTGCGCATGGTTTTAAACGTACCATGTGCGTGCAGAACTTCACCTTGAAGGGTGATGACTTAAACGTAAATGCACATAGAACGGCTTTCAAAGCGTTACTAGTTTTACCCCCATATTTACATACATATTTTCATAGCCGCGTATCATTTGCAAGTTTTCTATATTCTCTCCATCAACAATACGTATAATAGCACCCTTTGCTTCTCTTATAACACCGATAATCACCATAACATTTGACTTCGTCCTCCAGGACCAGACAGTAAGAGTAATATTTGGTTTTGCATAATTAAGGATTCAATAATATTTTTGAACTTTGGTTAATTTTGACAAAACCTAAGCAGTTATTAGAAATAGCTCAAAATATTTTATGTTGTATGTGATTCGGGTTGAAGCCATTATTCATATCCACATTATCTCAAAAGATCAGCTTGGTTATGAGAAATATGATGTCTCACCATCCCGCTAATTAGCTGATGATTATTTTGACATTTAATGGTTGCAAAGTGGGACATTTTCTCTTTTGTCAAGTCATGCATTGAACAAAACTTGTGCAAAACCTGTGAATATTATGCATAACATTTTGATTATTACTAATGACTATTTCAGTGATTTTAGACGCTGATACAAAGGTATTCACTCACCCATCCAAATTATTGAATTCCGCTGTTCCAATCACTGCCATGGCCACAGGTGTATAACCAAGCACCTAGGCATGCATCCTATCATAGCCTGATGCTGTGATAGGATGCTACCTGTGCAAGAATTTTAATCATGAAATTTCCTCGTTGCTAAATGTTCCACAGTCAAATGTTAGTGGTATTATAACAAAGTGAAAGCAATTGGGATCGACAGCAACTCAGCCACCAAGTGGTAGGCCACTTGACAGAGCAGGGTCAGTGGATGCTGAAGCTCATAGTGCGCAGAGGTTGGCAACTTTCATCAGAGGCAGACCTCCAAACTTCATGTGGTTCAAGAGCAGTGCACAGAGAGCTTTGAAGCCTTACATCTCCAAGCGCATTGCAAAGCGTCAGGTGGTGGTAGTGTAAAGCTTGACAAAATAAACGCTATGGATTCAGATTGGGATGTCACTCAAGTTCATATGCATGTGAAGGCAGATGAGCAAATACCTTTGGTAAAATGGTGTACATCACTATAGATTGTACATAGATATTAGAAAAATGCTGCACTAAATGAGTTCTTGGCAACAAAGAACTTTGCTGAGTGGACTGGCACATTGATATATAAACTTAATCATGCTGATATTCTGTTTATTCCTTGATATTTTGTCTTTGGGGAACATGTATATAATTTAAGTGACTGTGTAAGATAAGAAAACAATGGTAAAATTTGAATTTTAAAGAACAAACCATATGTTTTTGTGTTTAAAGTAAAACCACATTGTTTGTTTTCACTCCTTTTCCTGCTCCTAATGTCCTAAGCTGCTGTGAATGTCAGTTTAACTGTAACAGTGACATTCATAAACCCTGCAAGGTTATCATATGCCCCGCCAACATAAACACGAGAAACACAGACACAGACAGACACACAGACCCACAGGGCAAGTAGGAGTGCTCTCAATGCTGTGATAGCTTTTCCTCTATTTCACAAACAGATAAGTTCAGTGCATGACCTTTGTACAATGAAGGTTTATATGTGTGTGTGTGTGTGTGTGCGTGTGGGGTTGTCTTTAGATTGCAAAAAAATTAGGTGAGCTCAAAGCGGATGTTATTTTTAGGATTTGTTTGCTAACCGACATGTCCTGTAAAATCTTTTTCATTTTTTTTCCCAAAATGAAAACGTCAGGCTTCGGCGAGCAACTCTAGAAGAAGTATTTCAAAGCCTTTTTGTCCACTTGTGCTGCACAAGATATCTGATTTTGTTGAATCAAATTGTAATGTATGGACCTTAGTCTTATAATATTTGTGCTGATTGAGAAGAGCACTGCAAATTCTATATCTTTTTGTTGACAAAAACATTAATCGTTATTCAGTATTCAGTTACACTAACAGAATTTTCCACAAAACATAATCACTAGCAGTCATGAAAGGATAGCTCTGTGAAAGGATACATACAAGACCCTAGAAATAGGCGTGTTTTTAAATGCGTGTATGAATTGAACTGTCAACATTTGCAGCTATTTGCTACAATTTTGTTAGCTTTGGAAAAAAAACTGAATGCTTTTTTTCCCCCCCATAAATTTCATGTAATGTTTGTGTAATGGTATTTTTCCTTAAACTGATAAAATCCAATTAATGTTCACATTGAATTTCAGCAGAAAAGTGTGAAAAAAACATTAAAAGAATTTCTTTTTAGACTTTCATAAATTTAATTATTAACAGTTAAATAAAAATGTCCGGCTGCTGTGACTGTGCACAGGACTCCAGGACGTGTTGCTGTGTAACAAGTGATTTGATTGTAAAATTGTGACTTTATGTCAGATGACCTGTCTAAGTTGTAGAAAGTAAGTAATAAAAAGGGTTTTACTCTGAAGTCCTAAATGTATCCTCTTTTTCAATATTATTTGTAATTATGGATTAAAAAAAGTTACTGCAATTTTACAGATTTTGGAGTGGCCTAGACAAAGCCTGGACTTTGACTTTGGTGGTTATGATGCTTTGGCATGACCTTAAACGGTCTGTTCATGCTCAAAAATCCTCCAGTGTGGCTCAATTAAAAGAATTCTTCAAAGAAATGGGGGGCCAAAATTCCTTCCCAGTAATGTGAAAAAGTCATTTCCAGCTATTGCAAACACTTGATTGCATTTCTTGCTGCCAAAGGGTGGCACAACCAGTTATTAGATTTAGGGGGCAATCAGTTTTTCACACAGGGCCAGGTAGATTTGAATACCCCTTTCCCCTTTAATAAATGAAATCCTAATTTCAAAACTGCATTTTGTATTTACTTGGATTGTCTTTATCTAATATTGTTTGATCTGAAACATTTTTTTTTTTGCACGCTGTAAGTGTCTGAAGGTTGGTTATTGTAGTTGGTAACCTCATACAGACCTCAGGGACCAACAGGGAAATGGGGAAGCGCAGGACACCATAATTCATTTTAGAATTTCAACTAATTTAAGTTAGGCTTCATCTTAAATTGATTATCATCATTACGGATAATTGCTCTGTTTTGATGGCCCCTTTCATCACTTGGTTCCTTTCGTATGGCGTGCAGTGTGTGTGTATGTAACACTGTTCAATTTAGCTCTAGAAAACAGAATCATGGAGAGTAAAAATGGAGCTTTACAAGAGCATTAGACAGAAGAGAGGAGAGCACCCTGCTTCAACTGAATGTGACATATACTGAGGAAGAAAAGCATTCCTAGAGAGTTTCTCTTTGGTTTCCCTGACAACTAGCTGTGGCACTCTGTAATTATGGCTGGATTACTGAGTGCATGGTTTCTTAGCTAAACCAAAATTCATGGTGATAGGAGTGTAGACCCTCAAAATGAAATAAGGCTCAATTAATTAAATTAAATTAAATCAGGTAAAACAAAAATCTAACTGATTTTAATGATGTGATAAAATCCAAATAAATGAGAACACAGTATAAGCA
The DNA here is from genome assembly GCA_015108635.1 of Andinoacara biseriatus. Lineage (NCBI taxonomy): Eukaryota > Metazoa > Chordata > Actinopteri > Cichliformes > Cichlidae > Andinoacara > Andinoacara biseriatus. Next base: position 24,450 of record VUQJ01007763.1, on the reverse strand, counting down.
ACTCTTACATCACTGGCCTTTAATTGGTTGAAATGTAATATTCAAGTTGCCATTAAATACTACTCCGAACTGGCCTTGACCTTCATGGGTTTTATTGCTTCCCCAACTATAGGCCTGATAAGGATCTCAGGTGTGGGTGTGGCATGCTTTGTTTTCGAACTCTGACCTCCATATTGTACTGGGAGAGCAGCAGCAAGACCCAACACGGGATAGAAAATGCATCAAAGACAACAGATACGATGAAGTCAGATGCAGCTTGGATGTGGACACATTCTGGATGTACAAAAGTATTATCAGCTGAGGTATCATCTGGTGTGGGCATACACTGTGATCAGATGATCTGCTGTGATTGCAGCTGAGCAATTACCTGAAGTGCTCAATTTGGCCACTGAGACTTAGTTTCTTTGTGTTCATCAAACAGTGACATATAAAACTGAATTTGAAGCTAGTAGTAAATGATGAACACTTACTTTTACTGAATGTCATCCAATGAGGAAAAGGGAGAAGATACCACAACCAGATGAGTCCATGCAGAGATTGGCAGAACTATGAAAAGAAGAAAATGGCATATTGGCAGCATAATAGCTACTGTGTATGTGTTATGAGCAATTACAGCCTATTCGGTATTACGTTTAGTTTCACAGAGGCATTATCTTTGCACAAATCAATATGCTGTGTTTAAATAGCAAATTCAAAGTGGACCAGTCATAGTTGTTACAGTTTGCAGCACTGTGATGTGTAGTTGCGTTCCTGGTCAGGTCCACATAAAGCTGCTGCTTAGGCTATGACATAAGGTCTGCAGCTACAGTGCAGCTGCAGTGTACATTTATTGTAGACATATAAATCAAGTTTAACAGTGCTGTGCTCGAGTTAAATAGCTACATCAGAACTAGTGTGTATTGTCCCAGTCTTTGTAGACATTCCTCATGCTACACAGGAGATTCTTGTGTAAGTCATACTCAGTTTATGTGTTGAAGGTCACTGGGTATCTGCCATTTATTTCACCATTGCACAAACTTGCTAAAGTTTTGGATGTCCAGCTTTATGCCTCAACTCTGTCCTCTTTAAATTAGGTTATGCTGCAAATTACATTTTCTATAGTAATAGAAAATTATTTCACATTTATATACATTATAATTCATTATTTTTCATGTTTATTATTTACATTGTTCTCTCAGTGGAAAACAGCATAAATCTTAAACTTAGCTTAGTTATGCATACACTCAAACCTCACTTCTACCTCCCTTACTTAAGTCCTGAAACCTGTCCAGTGTGCTACATGTACTCCCTGATGCCATGGTAACTGTGCTGTGAGTTTGTCTCTCTTAGACCACAAGCAGGCTATTATGAGATGAGTGTCTCCCAAACAGAACAATTAGAGGGGTAATAAGAGGAGAGAATGGCCGACTGTTCTGCACAAATTCTTCTGACTCCAACCACAAAGATGGCAAGAATGAATGTCACTTTGTGAAAATCCTGCCATGGAATTTTGGTCTTTGTTTGCCTCAACTTTTTTTTCTTTCTATTCCTTTTTTTTTTTTGTCTGTGAGTCATCCCTCAAGCAGCCTCTTGAAGTTCAGCTTGCAGACTTTGATTAAAGTGAGCGAGGATGTGTTGACGTTCAGTTTTACAACTGCAGAGCTTAGAGCTTGCTAAAGTTTTTAAAGATGTTGTGAGGTAGTCTTCAGAGCTACACCCTTTTCCACTGCCACAGTTTTACAATTCAGAGTTTTATTGTTCAGCTGTGGTTCACAGGCAGAGGCCCCATCGCCATCTCTGACTTGACTTGGTATATTTTTGTCTTTCTTTTCATATTCTGGCCTTTGTCTGTAATAACACCTGTAGTTCCAGACGCAAATTTAATCCTCATCCAACCGCAGTAGCACTGACATCTATGCTTTGTGTCGATTGGGTAGATCAGCCTTTTTTTTTCTTTCTCTCTAGTTCTACTTTCACGAGCCTCATTCACAAACAGTGTCTATGCACAAATCTCTGCGTAAACATTTTGTACGAACATTTCACACACAAATATGTGATTCATCAATATTTTCCTGACCTGAATTACCTGTATTATTGTAGGGTCATTACCTTTAAATATAAGGTGCCTTGTGTCAACTGATGAATTCAATTAAATTTGTTAGTGCTCGGTGAATAAATTTACAAAGAGTTCTAACAAATTCAGACCAGAAAATCCTCAGACCATACATATGAATAAAAGAAAAATTGCCTTGAGTTTCTCCCCATATTTTCGCCCCATATTTCTTTTTTTTGCTTTAGCCGTGCAGGCTTCTCGCTTACAACATTGTCATGGCTTTCTCCACTTCACCGTGAGTAAAATTATCTTGAGCTTGTTGGTTTAGATAGATTCTGATTCAGAAATATGCATGGTGGTAAGAACGTGCACATTTCATGAACTCAACTCTTACTTTTTTGTGCAAGAACATTTCTGCATACATACTGGCAAGCTGATTGTGTTTGACCAGATGGCCATCCTCACTGGCATTTTCTTAGATAACATTGCTCATGTCCCATTTGACTGTGTTACTCTGAAGGTAAGGCAAGAGTTGCAAATGAGACAAACCCTCCACTTTGCCTCTAGTATATCAAACGATGACAAAACGTCATGCTTGCTTGATATCTTGTGTAGAAAAGTGTAGTACATGCTAGATAATTGCTCACCTTTAAAGTGTATTGCCTTTGTATTCTGGTTATGGTTATTAGTCTCTGCTCCACCTTCCTTTGCATTGAAAGGTAGCCTTGGTATAATCTGCAGCGGCCCTGTCTTTAAGCAAATTGTTTAGCTCTGGTTGGTGGTAATATAATTTTAGGGCTAAAGGATTACCAAATTTGCAAGTTTTGTCCACTGTTGCAAAGGTAGCAGCTGCTGTTTTAAGTATATCATGAAGATAACGTTGTACATTTTCAAGAACTGTTATCTATGGTGGCAAGTACATCATCCACATTGCAGAGTGAGGACTTCTTTTTGTTACGAAAAGATGATGGGAGTACTCTTTTGCCCAGGCGGCATGTGTTGCTCCAACAACAGCAATATTTGTTAACATTAAAAGCTGTTAAAGGGATTTTTAATGTTAAAGGCAAAGAGCTGTGGAAACTCACTGTCTTTCTTGCTCTAAAACAAACAATGTGACACAATTGTTTTTAGTTGTTTTTTGAACGTGATGCATTTTTGATATTCAGATTTTGTTGTCTTAATTTCCTTAATTTCTTAGCAATACTTATAAGAGGCATAAGACTGGGTAATGGAAATGGACTGGTGACAGTGCTAACCACTGCATCACTGTGCCACCCATTTGTATTTTTAGACAGTTGATAACCACATTGCAATTCAGTGTTCCACGTTCCAAGGCTCTTTGATGGTTGCATTAGTTTTTGGTTTTGCATGTTTCTCCTGATTTGTAAGGTAGTATCTAATCTCACAGTTTGACATTCTTCTATTTTTGTTGTTTAGGTGGCAAACGGCCACTTTTAGAGTGGGCACCAGGAAAATATACACTATACCTTAAAAAAAAACAAACATTTTTTTTGTATAACTTAATTACTATTAAACTACTATTATTTTCCAGGCAAGTTTGCATCCAGTGGTAGGAAGAATTGCATATTGAAAGCAAGAGTTTTGGGAAAGAAATCAATTAATTAACTAATTCTGTGTTCATTAGATTGTGCAATGAGAATTAATATTAACATGTAATGTGTTACGATAATAAGTTGGGTTAAAAAACAAACAAAACTTGCCTATACTTTTACTTTTGTCAGAAAACCGTAACAGCAACATTTATTTTAGCCATGTAGACTCTCAAAATCCAGAATTTGTATTTGCATTTCAGTGTCACTGTACATGTTGATATTTAATGAAGGGGAAAAATAACACAATATTGAACAGTTCCGTGGTAAATTCATTGTAAAAGTGGACTTGCCACTATGACTAGACTTTTTGTTTCGTACTGTCAGTATGTCCTTTGGAGATTTCTGAGTTTGTGATATCTTATGGCAACAAAAGTGGTTCAATAGGATTTCACTTTTAACTGCTTGGATTTCATTGTCCTTGTATTTTGCTTGCCGCCCCCGACACTGTCTTGGCTAACTGGGACACTTGTTAATGTACTGTGCTTTTTCTGCTATGACATCATTTTGACATGTGACTCACAGTGGCATGATTTCCCTGCAGAAAGTGTTTTTTTATGGCCTTGATTGATAATGCATTTAAAGATTTTTTAAAGATTAAGAACAGAAAAGCAACATGTTTTACTTTTTAGTGAAAATAAATGTACTTAATTGCCCCCTTGCGTCTTATTTACTCACAGTGTTATCTGTCTTGGCTGGCGACCTAATAATGTTTATGCTAGTGTCAGCAGGTCGTTGGATTTATTTTTGGCCACTCACTGCGCTGTATTGTCTCTAGTGAGGAGGTGCGGGGCATAGGATTAGCAATCCTTGTCTCTCTCATCCTTTCTCTCTGTCTCACATAGGGGCAATGATCAAGCTTAGAAGTAAAGTCCTCACTTTGTAATCACTGACTGTTCCTCTGGTCTCGGCCAGAATGGTCCTTCATCATACCCATCCTACGCTCTTTTAATACCAACTTTGTTAGGTAGAACAATGGATCTCGTGGTCAGAGCTGAGAACAGGTTGAAGAGGATCAGAGACAAGGACAGTTGTCTGTTGGGAATAGTAGGAACTAAATTACATAACTGGATTAATAAAACATGGCTGTAAAGTTTTAAAGTCTTAGAAATTCTTTTGTGTTGGGACTCAAACTTCATGTGGAATTTTCTAAAATTTCCTTTTGGACTGTTTCGCCAACAATCTTGAGGACTTGAAATGCAGATTTTTTTCTCAGCGGGCCTTGGACTGTGGTTAGAACTTACAGTTGGAATGTATCCAGATTTGCTGTAATGTTGCTGTATGGACTCAATAGGGTTACAGTTTGTTAAAGTGTGAAAGGAATAGACTACCAACAGTTGCATTGTTAGTGGTAAGTGCAGTGCTTAAATGATCTCTACGTAAAAAGTTTTTTTTTGACAAAGCTAGTCTTATTTAACAATACCCTCATGGCTTCTGAACCTTGCCCTCTGACTGGAGCAGAAAGAGCCGTGTGTAGACTGGTCCACTGTGGACCCCGACCTCATGCTATGCTACGGCCTCTACACCTGGAGCTTCAGGTATATGTGGACAAAACACGGACCAAGCAAAAGCACAGGTACTACCTAAGAAAAAAAAAAAGACCCCAACAAGAACAATGTTGCAATCAATGTTTGACAAACCAAAATAACCTTGGCGAACACGCTAATTCTAGATTAGGGCAATGTTATGAAATCTGACCAGAACATAGTGTTAGTAATGTAAATTGCTATTAATTACCACACTTATGGTCAAGATCAAGGTCATCCTCTTGGGTTTAATAAGCCAGATGCATTTCCATCTTCCATTTTACAACAAACAAGTTGCAGTGTAGAAAACTCATGGTACATCTATTTACCTTTTGAATGGAGCCTTTTATAAAACAGATTAGATGTAAGGATAATCCTTGCTTAACTCTACATTCTAGTACTTTATCTGGAATTTAGCACTACTACCAAACTGTCTGGCCTTTTGTTTATCCTGGAATAAACAATGAATTTAGACTGTATACTTCTGGAAACAATTTACTCATGAAGCCTTATTGTGTGCTTAGAATTGTCTTTCATTGGCCTGAATACTTGTACACTCAGCACAAACAGAGTTTTTGCCACACACATCCATACTGTTGTCAAAACTAGTGAATCTGTCTCTGGAATGTGTGGTTTCTGTTTTAGCTTAGCACCATACCACAGCCAACTTCGACCTCTGAACGCACATAGATAGTGTTATTTCAGGCCTAATAGAGATGGAGTGCTTCAACGTTAAATTCCACAGAGGAGAACACGCTAACGCCTTTAGCTGACGAGAAATACTAGATTTTGATTCATTGCTTCATGCATTAACTCTACAGTGGACTGGCAGTCTGTCCAGAGTGTACCGTGGCTCTCACCCTATGACAGCTGGGGTAGGCTTTAAGCCGCCATGACCCTGAAGTGGGTAAACAGTTAAGGAAGTGGATGGATGATATTGTCCCACAATGCAAAGTCAGTGGAGAACCATATTGTTTTCCCCTTTTTTATGGGTGGGACACTGTCTCAATTGTCTGATTTTTGTTTCATGTCCTCATGAACATCTTCATGAGCTTAACATAGAACATGCAGAAGAATTGCATGTCTTCAAAAAACTATGGTTATTAACTGAATAATATGAGCAGTAATGGGCAAAAATGTATCACCTTTACAAGGTGTTCATCTTAGAGCTTAAACTCAGTTACTAAGGCAACAGTCCACAGAATTTATTACAGACCTTGTTGTCATGGTGATACTGCCTCTCTGCGAAATTAAATTTCACTGCCACTGTAACGGTATCCATATTTACTGTACATCATAATCTCTGATGGATGCTAAGGCATTTATAGGTTTATGACTTTATCACTGCTTGTATATGTGTACCTTGCAGGATGGAGGCCTCGTGCTTAGAATTGGCCTTGGAAGGAGAGAGGCTTTGCAAAGCTGGGGATTTTAAAGGGGGAACAGCCTTTTTCGAAGCAGCCGTGAAAGTCGGCACAGAAGACCTGAAGACCCTCAGTGCCATCTACAGCCAGTTGGGCAATGCTTACTTCTACCTTAAGGAATATGGCAAAGCCTTGGAATACCACAAACATGACCTTACCTTAGCCAGGTGAGCAGTGTGCCCAAACTATGAGTAAAACAATGGTCTCAGTTTTGTTCTGCTTCTTTTGAGCTGTTGAAAGGTCTTGTTTTGCAATCTGTTTACTGTACAGTAAACAATGGCTAAATGTCACGTTTTAAATCATTTGACAGGCGCTTCAAATGAGAAGAGTTGATTCTTTATGATAAAGGAACTTATACATGGATCGATAGTTATGTTGTTAAACCCTGTATACATATTCCTTCCATCATATCGACATAGGAGAGGTTAACCAGTTAACCAGTATGTGGGAATGATATGCTGTGCTGTCATTTGATGTGCACACAGTTTAAAGGGAGAATGATCCTTCCACAGGTTTTTATTCACTTGATTAGATGCAGAGAGACCATCAGGATTTTCATACAAAGAAAATTTCATGAAAAAGTGAGGGGACTCTTACGTAGTAACAGTTGACAAATACCATCTGGGTATTTAGCTTGTGAGTAATCTGGTCTCCTGCAGTTAGTGCAGCTGGTACTCCCACAGGGAGCTGATTAAAGACCCCAGGGAGATTTACCTTGTTACATTACAGTCTCACCAGGGCCACTGAGTCTTGGTACTTGGAAGTAGGCAACTCTTGTTACACTATCTTAATGGTTATTCATTAGCTAAATGGATAACTTGAATGGTAGGAACAGGGTTCCTGTGGGTTATATGGACCACTTGCTGTGGGACAATAACCTAATAAAATAATGTGGTTTTAGAAACTTCAGTCGAGCATTTAGTAATTTCTAGCACTTAATGCATACCGTTTACTAGTTGCTTGGTTTCAAAGTGTGAAAGGGCAAAAATGAGAAACAAGCAATGGGGAAATAATTTCTCACTTCCAGCATGAAGAGAAAGTAGGCCATAGCAGCCAGAGAGGAACTAATCATGTTGACAAGTTCCGATTCGACGATGCATGATTAAGCCTAAAGTAATTAGTGGACATAGTGCTCTATTTACTGCTTGTTATGCTTCATAATGTATTGCCAGTGACCCTCTAGGGACATGCATAACTCTACATGTACAAAAAAGAAGATAATCTATAATAGACCATTGTTGACTAAATGTTATACAGCAGTCAAAACCATAAACTTAAAATGAGATTCAGTTTACTTGATTTGCCTGATCAGCAGTCCAAATTCCAAAAAGACTCGCTTTACTGTTATGTGGAAAAGAAAAGGATTAAATATTGTCTGTTGTAGGGATTATTGCACTGTTTAGGTGTAGTATACCACATTTGTAGTTGTGGTTTGTTTATAAAAGCCAAAATATATTGTCATGGCCAAACTTGTTGGCACCCTTGAAATTCTTCCAGAAAATGAAGTATTTCACCCAGAAAATTATTGCAGTCACACATGTTTGTGTGTATTGGAACAACCCTGAAAAGAAGGGATAAAAAACAAAATTGAAATAATTTCATGCTAAACTCCAAAAATGGGCTGGACAAAATTATTGGCACTTTCCCAAAATTATGGGTAGATAACTTTGTTTCAAGCATGTGATGCTTGTTTTAAAGTCACCTGTGGCAAGTAACAGGTATGGGCAAAATAAAAATCATGCCTGAAACCAGATGAAAAGGAGAGAAGTTGACTCAATCTTTGCATTGTGTGTCTGTGTGTTCCACACTAAGCATGGAGAACAGAAAGAGGAGAAGAGAACTGTCTGAGGACTTGAGAACCAAAATTGTGGAAAAATATCAACAATCTCAAGGTTACAAGTCCATCTCCAGAGATCTTGATGTTCCTTTGTGCAACATAATCAAGACATTTACAACCCACGGCACTATATCTAATCTACCTGGACGTGGACGAAAGAGAAAATTTGATGAAAGGTTGCAACTCAGGATAGTCCTGATGGTGGATAAGCAGCTCCAATCAAGTTCTAAAGAAATTCAAGCTGTCCTGAAGTGTCAGTGACCGCGCAAACTACCCGTCGACATTTGAATGAAAGAAAATGCTATGGCAGGAAACTGTTCACACAGACATAAAAAAGCTAGAATGCCAGAATGCATGCGAGTAAGCCAAAATCCTTCTAGGACAATTTCTTTTGGACAGATGAGACCAATACCAGTACCTACAGTCAAAAATGGTGGAGGTTCAAAGATGTTTTGGGATTGTTTTGCCTCCTCTGGCTCTGGATTCCTTGACTGTGTGCGAGGCATCATGAAATCTGAAGATTACCAAAGGATTTTGGGTTGCAATGTAGGTTCTAGTGTCAGAAAGCTGGGTTTGTGTCCAAGGTCATGGGTCTTCCAGAAGGACAATGACCCCAAACATATGTCAAAAAGCACCCAGAAATGGATGAAAACAAAGTTCTGGAGAGTTCTGAAGTGGCCAGCAATGAGCCTGGATCTAAATCCCATTGAACACCTGTGGACAGATCATAAAATTGCTGTTGGGAGAAGGCACCCTTAAAATATAAGAGACCTGGAGCAGTTTGCAAAAAAAGAGTGGTTTAAAAGTCCAGTTGAGAGGTGTAAGAAACTTGCTGATGGTTCTAGGAAGTGACTAATTTCAGTTACTTTTTTTCCAAAGGGTGTACAACCAAATATTAAATTGAGGGTGCCAGTAATTTTGTCTGGCTCATTTTTGGAGTTTTGTGTAGAATTATATGAATTTTGGCTTTTTTTTTTCTCTGTTTTTGTGTTGTTCTAATACACACAAAGAAAGTTGCAATCGTATTTGCAATAATTTTCTGGGAGAAATACTTAATTTATTGTAAAAGTTTCCGGGGCACTAACATTTCTGGCCATGACTGTATAGACACAGCAACAACAACAACAATACAATATCCCTCTACAGTACAGCGTTGCCCTGGGACAACAAAGTATTTCTAAGCCCCATGCCTAGTACATGTGAACTTAAATGATGCAAACCCATCAAAATGTTTTAAAAAGGATTAAATTTCAGACCAGCAACATGTTGGAGTCACTTTCAAGCATGATTTGAAGGCGGGACATCCTTTTCTGACACATTGTCCGAGGAGCACATGGTGTGAGAGGAAGGTAAGAATAACTGCCCTAGTAATCATTTAAAATGACATAAATCCTAAATAAAAAATACATGAGTGTTTATGAAGTTGTAGTGAAGTCACCAAATTGGCAACACTGTGTGTCACCCATGACCCCCATGAAAGGCGTATGGCATCACTCAGCATTAGCTGTGATTGGTTAATCATTTAACCGTCTTGTTTTTGAGGTATTTAAGCAGTTGGCAGACATCTGTTACATAAAACTGCTTGCATGAGTTAAAAAGAGAAATTGCATGCTGAGTTGTATTCATTGCTTGGGCTGGTGGGCCAAAAAAAAAAATACATGTATGGACAAGACCCGTGGGCCATTAAAAAGCTGAGCTTGGGCCATGTTTGGCCTGCGGGCCATAGTTTGGACACCCCTGATCCACACCCTTTCATGGAAACAATATTCTCTGATGGCTGTAGCCTCTTTCAGCAGGATAATGTGCCTTGCCATGAAGCAAAAATGGTTTAGAAATGTTGTGAGAGACACAACAATGAGTTAGAGGTGTTGACTTGGCCTCAAAATTCCCCTGCTGTCAATCCAATTGAGCATCTGTGGGATGTGCTGGACAAAGAAGTCTGATCTATGGAAGCTCCACCTTACAGGACTTAAAGTATCTGTTGCTAACATCTTGGTGCAGATACCACAGCACAGCTTCAGTGGTCTAGTGGAGTCCACACCTCAATGGTCAGGATTGTTTTGGCAGCAAAAGGCAGACCAACACCGTACTAGGCAGGTGGCCATAATGTTACGTTTGATTGGTGTATCTCACTAAGCTTTTTTCTTTTTTGTCTGGGCTTAGTTACAATGAAAATCAGTGCAGGAAAGCCCACGCTGTATGATGTGGTGTATCACAGTTTGCTGCCTTTGATTTATCAACAGTCAGCATATCTGTAAAGATGCCAGTGCCCAAGAAAGTCCTATTCATTTTGTCCCTCAGCATGAAAGCAAAAAGCAAATAATTATTAATTTTGGTGTTGTTAAGGTGTATTCAAACTGAACATGATTTCAAATGTGGCTTGATTTCATGTTAAGTAAATGGGAATACGATGCTAAATGGGTGTTAGTTCTCCTTGGGATGTGTTGTTTGCTCTGTTATTGAAAGCAGAGATGAGAGATCAAAGGAAGAAAAATAAATTAAGAATAGTGGATAAAAAAAAAACAGGCCAGTATTGTGTGTTAAGATAATATAAGAGACACTTAACCCAGATTTGTGAAATTCATTTGCTTTTTTTCTGTAATGTTCATTGTTGATGTCGGGCCTTGATTCAGAGAATTTTTAAGGACATATTTTGGTGGTCTGTGTCAATGCTATCTGCTTGTTCAGATGATTTCTAGTTTAATCGGCACCTGTATAAACATCCTGCATAAAAGCTCATGTTTTACTCGGGCTGTATGCTATACATGTAACTCCAGCTCAAAGTATGTTTTTAGGCTTTCTTATATTTTAGGAGCACAGCTGCATGAATGGTGTATTGGACTCTTGAGCGCTGCAAAAATGCAGGAAATTATATTCAAAACTGTGCCTGAATGCATTTGCATAGATCAAGTAGCAGCCTCTGAAACATAAGTGGAAAAAGCCACAGTTCTTCAAATGGCCACCTCAGGATGGCTCTCAAAGCGAGCCAATCCCCAGAGACGCTTTAACTTTACAGAAGACAAACATTTTTACAACCTGACACAAAAAAGCCAAAAACCTGCTCCCTTAACTCAGGAGGACTGGCCCACTTCTTTAAATACAAGATGCAACCGGCTGTGACAAATAACAGGGCTTTGCTGTGTGGTTAATTTTACTAATAGATAGTTCCAGTTAATGAAATTCTAGTACTTTATTGTTAATATTACTAATTAGCAGCTTGCTAACCTTGCTAGCTATCAAGTATTATCTGATAACTTAGTGCTCCACTGTCCAAAGGTCTTATGGACAGTCTGAAAACACCGTCTATGGTCTAGACCACTGGTCTTTGTTTACAACTGCAATGCTCCAACTGGCTTTGACAGAAACTAAATTAATAATGAAAATGAACAAGATTTATTTTTTAATATTTTAAATTGTAGCATCACTGCTTTAAGTGATTCTTTACCGTATTCCATTCTAAAAACGTGTAATCAATAAACCATCATGTGAAAAATCACGTAAGTCTATCACTTGGTGCCCTTTCCACTTTATTACTTTATTTTGTTGAACCTCAAAAGCTGCGGTTAGCATGGATGTTATACATGAATGATTAGTCCTGACTCCCCCTCGCTGTGGACCAGAAATATGGCATAATTATGATGAAAATGCTTACCAGATCATAAATAGCAGAGCAATCATATGTGGCAAAATAGTAATTATTTATTCAAAAGTTATTTTATCAAGTGATTTAAAGTGTAACTGTTTATACCTATTACTAATGTTGACAGGCTAATTTATACTTAATAGGCTACAGTCATGGGTGGGGGCCCTAGTGGTCCAATTCCTGTCTGGGGAGGCTGGCTACTGGGCCATAGAATGTCCCCTCAGTGGTAGGCAAGGAGCCTGGGCTAGTGTGTGAGTCTGAAAGATACTGGCTAGAGTTGGCCTCAGTCTTGAGAAGACCTCTGCTTTGCTGACTGCTCATTGGGTTTTTCTGGTGGAAAAGCTGTTTTACCGCATTTTTGGTCGGGGAACAAGTCCTGGCTGTTGTTTGTGCTCATGCTTCAAATGACAGTTCAGAGTACCCAGCCTTCTTGGAGTCACTGGGTGTGGTGCTGGAGGGTGGTTAGGGTACTTTTACTTTTACTCTTTTACTCTTCCATTCTTAACATCGATCATTTGTGTAATGTCATCTTTAAATAACATGATCTTCGAGCTCAAAGTAGCATTTAGCCAAAGATCATTAAATGAACTTATATATTAAAGTCTAGTTTAAAATTCTGCATTATTTATTATTCTCGTGGGACAATGGCCTCGGACTCTCCTATAAAACAGTGGATGCTGTAATTGCGTTCCTTTGGTTCAGGGGACTCTCAAACCCTCCTTATTCAAGTGGCTGCAGGTCAAGGCTGATGAAGAACCTCCATGACAACTGATCACATTTCCTCCTTTTTGCATGCATTTATATTCCACTGCTGCATGTTATTAACCTTGTGCTTTTCTCTTCCAAAGTCAGCTTTTTGTCCCCTCTGTCTTTTCTCTTTCTGTATCTTCCTGCAGATATTTATTGAATTGCATGCTGCTGATCTGTGTTTACTGGCACCAAAAACATACCCAGTTTCTTAGTGCTTTTTACTTTGTTTGTTTTTTCTGCTTTTTCCTCTCCTTGCAGGGAAAATCGCCACCAGTTTGGTTTGTTTATTGGTTTCTTCCTGTTAAACGGCAGTCTCTGTAATATTGTAGTCTTTACTTTTTTTTCATCTGGATGTAAAGGTGTCAAAAAATAACATATTATTTAATATAATAAAAAATAATCTTTATATTTGTTTACCTTTTGAAAGGTTTAAGACTCTGCAGACATAAAGAAAGGTTGGCTTTCTTTATAGTATGAACATACACACAAGTCTTTCCATCTTACTTCACACAAAGTGGGTGTGCTGCCTTGCTAAAGAGGCTTTGATGAATAAAAATCAATTATTTTGTCTGAGTTCGTAATGAGCCTTTGCACTCGGCATGGCTTTTGAGAAATTTCTCTTCAGGCAAACAGAAAGCCAAAATATAGTGAAACGGTTCACTGGTTTTAAAAGTATGTTTGCAGATGAAATAAAGAAAACAAAGTGTGAATATTCTGTTTGATTTCAACAAATCACTCTTATTCAGCCACGCACATACAGAAATAACCATATACTGTATCTGCCCCCTTCCCGATTTCTTATTTTTTTTATACATATGTGTCACACTTAAATGTTTCAGATCGTCAAACCAAATTTGATACTAGACAAAGATGAGCTGAGTAAATGCAAAATGTAGTTTTTGAATGATTATTTAATTTCTTAATGTAAAATGATGATCCAAA
>VUQJ01007747.1:16805-28404 GCA_015108635.1 Andinoacara biseriatus | reverse complement strand
CAACTGCACTTGCATAAGTGATTATGAGACTCTCAATAAGGAGTGAATTGGAAAGCCCCCAGTCCCCGTTCTGGGTTAACTCCTCCTCCCCCTGATTTTCTCCCATTTTCGTCATTAGAATTGTGTCATCGATTAATTTCTCTTCCGCTCGAGGTAAATAACCTCACGTGTGCTCTCTCGTTTTTTCTCCAGTCGAGTCAGGCTGTAATGGCACAAAAAATGTAGGAGATAAGCGGTTTTGTGTTTGGGAGTTCCTCCCAGAGTATCATCTGCAACATTGTGTATTCTGTGTGATGTGTTCAGAGATCATGAAAAACAATTGGAGTTCCTCCAAGGTATGTATTCCTACAGGATACACACAGTGGAAGCGCCTTCGAGCAGCAGTCTACACTAACACACACTCATAGCCAAACTGCAGCACCCACATGCATTCAGTGACTCACAAAGACACCAATTTGACCATGGCCCGCATTTTAATTGCAGAGACAAGGACACTGATCTGTCCATTACAATCATTGATCACGTTATCTACAGTATGCAACAACAGAGTCACAAATATACATCAGCTTTTGACATTATAGCACACAAACAGAAGCTTTGTACGCGGGAATACAGCAGTAAAAGCAATATACACTACATTTCTGTCATGTTTCAGTTACCAACATATAGAGTACAAAGGCCTTTGGTTGGTTGGTGTTTGGGGAGAAATGGGTGAGAATGTTTTGTTGTACACTGATGTCTTTACATGATTTATAATTTCAAGGCACATTGATAAAAGTAACAGCACAGAAAGGTACATATTCACGGCCGGCAACAAGCAGTTATTACCAGCTGGCCTAAAATGTGTGTAGTCAGGATTATAAAGTGATATTCACACAGGCGCTCCTGATTTTAACTCAGTTTTCTTTCTGTGTATTACTGAAACAAAAGTATGACATAATAAAGTGTCTAACACTGGTTTTGGTTGGTGCGGTGATGCAAAAGGTGGGATATTAAGCCACCATGCCCATGCAAGAAGAAACAGAAGATATAAAGTTATACTGAATGTTTATAATGAATTATGCATCCTCAGGAATGCACTATTAGCCCTTCGCAAATTAACTTATGTTTCCAAGGAAAGAAACGGCATACAGGAAGCCAGAGGTTTCCCATGGCCCTTCTTCTGCCTCTCATCTGTACACTATACAGAGGTGGACATCAGCCTGACAAGCAGACAAATGACCTTTTCACATTAGGTGCTGAATTATACCCAGCAAGCAAGTAGCCAAGATATCTGGGAATTTTTATTTCTAATAAAATGACCCAATTTCAGGTCTCGAAAGCAGCTACTACAAAGAGCGTCTCGTTCCCCCGTCTGTCCTTTGAGCGCTACATTTTCACCGACTTTGGCACGAGCCATCTTCATCAAGATCTATTAAACACCGCAACGGCCCATTTAGCAAGTCCGAGCAGCCAGCGGAAACGGCGGGTATCGTGCGGTTCGGTACATTTCAGCTCTGCTCACTTCGGGTGGATGTAAAATGTGTGTCAGCTCACATTTCTCTCCACCAGCTGTGCATGTGAATGAAATCTGGAGAGAGGAATGGACAGAAAAATACAGCGAGTTCAAGCAATTAACTCTGGATGATGGTAGAGCGGTCCTCGCACTGCGGGCTTGAAGGCGCTAAATACCTTAACTGCAGCGGGTGAGAATCTGAAATGAGTTTTCTCACTGTATAAACACATCATTCACTAAAATATACTGCATGTTTCATGTGAGTCTTTTTTTTTCTGTCATTATGAACCCCCGTGCTCTTTGATGGCCGTTACATACACAGTCCGGCCGGTATCGCCGTTTCATGCATTTCACAGACCACAGGACAAGGATGTCTGTGTCACGTTGTGTGCAGCAGGGCACATTAAATCATAAGCATGCCTACAAATGTCCGTGAACATGATTCATAGTGCATCTCTGTAATCCTGCTTTGACCTGTTATTGAAGGTGCGACTGACCCTGCTGAAAATAGGACCTTCAGCAATGACAACACGGACAGAATGTCATGACAAATTACTGGGCGTGTTGCCTGCTACAAACTGGGACATGCCTCTGTGTGTGTGCACGGCTTCACGTTAATATCCTCGGCAGTAGCCTCTTCTTCCTCATCTCTTTTGATTGCGCTGATTGAGGGTTTCTGGCCTGACTGATATACTGGAAGCAGATCAATGTGACAGTGGAGCGTGTGGTCAGCAACCTTGTTCTGCTGCAGAGGCTTTTACAAATTTCCTGGGAACCAGGTGCGTTGAAAATCTCCTGTGGAAGCGGCTGTGCGTGAAAACATGACAGCTAGAACAGAACTGGATATCTGCCGTGGATGATTCTCAATTTTTAGATTTCTAAAATCAGGTTTCTAGTCAGTATCTATAGGCATGAAAAATATGAACAATATCAAAAATATTAATAGATGTTCCAAATCAAAGAAGCTAAACTTTTTCTGAAACCCTCGTGGCTCCATGGCTTTACTTAATCATAATCTGACGTTAGCATGCTAGCATCCTCACAACGATAGGACTAGTATGCAAATATTTAGCAAGCGTATTAGTGTTCTAGTGTTTCTGATAGTTGGAAAATCCAAGGAATGCTAGCATGCTATCATGCTAAACCAGGGGTGGGCAAATGTTTTGGCTCTGAGGCCACACTGACTTTTTGAAATTTGACAGACGGGCCGGGCCAGCACCAGATGCATACATATCAAACATAAACATAAAAAAGGCATTACAGTGTTAATACTTAAATTTACTTTTAGGGAGAACAGTGTTGTTTTTGGCAGTGCATCGAAGTCTGGTGTTAGTTGTACCAATTCTCAGAATCCTCAACATCAGCCATAATTATGTTTGTTTTGGGCAATTCTGGGCCAGATTAAAAAAAACCAATGGGCCGGGTGTGGCCCCCGGGCTGTAGTTTGCCCACCCCTGTCCTAGAATATTGGTCAGATTTTAGAGAAACTTGCACACAACAATCACCTAATGGCTCGTCACTCTAATTATGCTCATGGTCAAGGTCACATTTGTCATTTCACAGGCAATAATCTTTAAATAGTGATGGCTGTGAGCCCAGTGAGCTACTACAGCTTTGGTGTTATGGTTTATCTTTACAACTGTAGTTCGACTACTTTGTTTGATTTAGCATTTAGCATCAAAAGCCAATGTTAGCATCTTTGTGAGTAAGAAGCCTTTAAAGTAGCTGTTTCAGGCTTCTAGCTCAGATGGAATTAATACAAATTTCGGGGCGTCATTTTTGAGCCCCAAAAACTTTCGGCTTGTTTATTCCATTTGCAAATCTCAGCATCTTTAATGAGATTCTGCCTCTTCATTTCCTGCACCGTCTCTTTACGTGATTATTTCTGTTTTTGTGTTTGTGTGTTTCTTTGGCCCAACGTCTCATTTTCGGTGCCCTTCTGTCACATGTCACTCTTTACATTCTCCTCCATCCCCTCCACCCTGCTTGCACTCTTCATTGTATTCCTCTCCTGTTGCTCCATCTATTTTTAATGGCTGTGCTGTGCGTCCCGGCACTTAATCAATTTTTATACTGCAGTGAGGCAGAAATAAAATAAATCTTGTACTGCAGCTTATGGCACATTAATTGCTCTTTTAATGCTAACTTGGTTTTTAACACCACTGTATGTTTTATTTATTTATTTATTCATTTATTTTTTAAGAGTGCATGACTCCTACGGAATAATTTTTCTGCCCAAGATAGATATAGGGGACTTTTAGTTGCAATATTTGGAAAGTGTCTACATTAATAATGCTGCACCTGCACTAAGGTGAGGGAGGTGGTGAAAATATCTCCAGTCAGGACCAAAGTAAGATGCAGTCATTTATATTTGCTGAGTCCTCCCTGCCCCTCCACATGCATACATGGGAAAACACTGAGAGCCGCAGCATACAAAACACAGCAAGCAGTGACAACAGATATGACACTGAGTCAGAGGTGGGGTGCAAAGCGGCTTGCAGATTTGTAACAACAGCTCCCTTGGGCAGGTTAAAGCAGTTTATATAGCTAAGGATACATGGAAGGGTTTGAATTGCGGGTTGATGTAAATCTGAAGAAGAAGATAAAACAGTGTCAGGAGCTCAAACACAAGCAGGTCCGTAAGAACTGATGTTTGAACAAACAAACAGAACTTTGAGCATCCACAGAACATGCAGATACATTCAAAGCACCGATGAATGGCTGAAGTTCTTCGTGAATCCGCGGGGAAGGAAAACAAAACAGAGAGAAAGGGTTCGATTGTCTCTTGCTCTGTGACAGCTACAGGCAGCCACCGCACACAAACTCACACAAATACGCAAACACGGCAAAATAGAGCCTCAGTGTTGCCCCAAAAACACTGTAGAGGAGAGAATATTTGAATGGACAAATTGGGAAAAGAGTGGAAAGAAGAGAAATCATTCTGCTGTGTGTGTGCATGTGTGTGTGTGTGCGTGTGTGTGTGTGTGCATGTGTGTGTCTGTGTGTGTGTGACAGACATAAAGTGTGAGCTTGTCTGTGTAAGGCTGCTTTCACATCAGCAGAGGTCGTGTCTTTTGAATAGAATATTTTGGGGGGAGGTGTTAAAACAGGATTATGTTCAAGATCACAGAGAACTCGTAACCATAATCCCTCCTCTTTATGAATTATTCATGTGAATATTCCCTGTTATATTTTACACACAGATTTGGGAGTATATATATACTTTGGGCCAAAAAAAAAGAGACAATGAAAAATAAACCCAGAGAGCCGACACAAAGAGGACGAACGCAGTCAGGCTGCTCGTGTCTGCGTTTTGAAGACTTAATGTAATTTACAGGAAATTACAGAGAAAGAAAAACAGCAAATTAAATGGAAAATCAAACAAAAAAAATACACAATACTTTTTCTCTAATAAAATTGATATTATTGACAGATTTTTCATGTTTTTAAAACACATGTTGTATTATAGTAATATGGTAATTTTACATAATGAAAAGTCAAGTTTTTACAGTGTATGTAAGCGTAACAGATGCTTAGATGCGCTGCACAGCAATTTGACAAAAAAAGTTAAATTAATCAAATTGAAACAAAAAGTAATCAGAAACAACTGCAAAAAGAATTAAGAACATAATTATAAACAAAAGAACAACATTTACATTTTTAAATGACACAAAAAGGTGTTTGTAAAGTTATTCTTTACATTTTAAACAAGAAAATATGGCATTGCCTCTATTTTCTGTATCTCCCCCAAAATACAGCATTCTTTATACACAGTTCCACAACATGTAACAACAACAAAAAAAGATTACATTTTTTAATTTGCAGTAATGTAGAGTACACACAACATAAAAACAAAACCTTTAAAATCTCACAGTCCTGCTCAACAACTCTGCAAATAATAACATCAGTGACCGTTTAAAAAAGAATAGATTAATAAAAACTGAAACCTTTTGAAAGTTTTGTGGCTAATCAGCTTCATAATTAAAGTAGGCAATAAGTGCCTGTGTGCCTCCACATAGGCACTGATCCTGCATCTGTAATAGAGATTTCTGCATTCTGTCCACAATACATTTAAAATGTGCTTTTAGTTAAAGAGTGACATTTTAAAGAATTCAGTAATAAATTTATTTTTTATGTATTTTCCAGTGCAACAAACTGTATTTCCCCCCATCATATTCTGTAGGACACACACACACACACACACACACACACACACACACACACACACACACACACCTAAAGCCCCATTTTCAGATTTCCACACTGATCCAGCATCATCACCACCATCATGTCTGTGCCATTCACACGAGTTTAAAAAAAACCAAACTGTGACCTGGAACACTTTGTACTGTGAATGAACCGAGCCATCACTCCCACTCTCAGCACTCACAGCTAAATTTAGACGGCATTTTTTGGGATTAAAGGGGACGTGATCGCTTCACTTTTTGTTGTATTTCCTCCTAGTTGTTAAACCTCCCTCACCCCACCCCATTTCCATGCAGTCTGTTACCATGGAAACCACAACCGCCCTCCCCACCTAGCTCCTTCTCTTTCCTCCATCACTTTGAAGACATTTTGGTGACCTACATTACCGCCTCCAGAAGCTCTTTATTAGTATCTTACTCCACATTTGCCTTTCCTGGTGTTGCAGCGAGCAACAAAATGCAGTCATCGCCCCGTCTGTGTATCTGTGCCATCTGTCCATGGGATTCTCCGATTTAACTTTAGATCTGGGAGACAATTAGGTGAAAAAGTAGTTGACCCTTAATGCTTCCATAGGAATTAAGAGGCTAAGTAGCAGCAGGGAGCTGCTTATCAAATGATGATCATCAGTGAGCACCTCTATAAAACAGAAGCTTTGGCAGTTTCCTTAGTGTACCACAGTCTTCCCAGGAATGGAAGTCCCAACATATTCACCTTAGGTCAGATGGTGCAATGCTCACAGAAATCTGAAAAAACAAAAAACAAAACGAGTCACATCTCATACTCTACAGGCCTCAGTTAGCGTGTTAGATGTTGAGGTTCAGGACAGAACAATTAGAAAAAGACTGAACAAGGATGAACAACTGTCTTTTTCTCTCTAACATGGCAGCATGGCTTAGGTTTTCGAAGTGAACAATCTGCAAGACTTCTGGAACGATGTCCTTAGAACAGACAAGACCACAGTGGAGATTTCTGGCCATGTTTGGCAAAAACCAAACAAAGCATATCAGCACAAACACGTCATACTAACTTTCACAGTGCTGGAGGAGTGATGATTTGGGCTTGTTTGAAGCCACAGGACCTGGGTACCACATCGAACTCCTCTGTATACCACTGCAAGAAGAGTCTTTAAATCCCCAAAAAGATGCTGTAAAAGGCATTAAACAGCCATAGCCAATACAATGATTTTTCCCAATACAGTTGCAGTTTTCTAGTCCATCTAATGGCAGCTAGAAGAAGAGCAGATTGTGTCTCTTCAACACTGTGACCAACATTTTAGATGTAATCTACCTGTAAACCTACCTGATCACACTTAATACTGGGACCGATGACAAAGCATGAAGGAATCCAGTCAACAGTTAAGAGCTTAAGCATAAGATCTTTATTCTCCCTCCATGTTTATCTGCTTTTCCAACTAATCCTCACCCCTCTTTCTCTCTTTTTTTTCCCAGGACACAGTGGAATCTGCCCTCAGCTTGAACCCTCTGTGAATTAAATAAGCACCAAGGTCCATTGCTTTTGGCTCAATCAGACCTAAAGAGAACTGTCTACTGACTTGATTCACTGTAGCTCTCTTTGTTTTTGTGCTTCAAGAGACGACACATGGAAACAGAAGGTTGTTTTAAATGGGATGTATACCTAGATGTGGATGCCTGGACCCTCTTTTCACTCAGTGGGAATATAATGGAATAATGGACGCCAGCTTTCATTGACTACAAGCACGCCTGGATTATTGTATCCTGAAATTACAGAAAAACTAACCCTACATCTGGATATCGGGCATTCGGTTTTGGGTGTGAAATGCTGACATGCTTTTCCTGAAATCCAGCATGTGCCAAGCGTTATCACAAGGAGTTAATATGAAAATTCAACCATTTGATGTTGAATACACAATGGAATAAAAGGGTGTTTCGAAAACAGTACAAAAAGTAAAACTGGAGCCTTGCATGCAAACATAAAGCCCCTTCCCCTGGCTGCAGTGTGGAAACAGGGGTGTGTTTGGAGGTTCACCCTCACCAGGCTGGCGCTTGCAGATGGAGGCCCACCAACACTCCCCAGATAGCAGCAGTGAGGAGTGCACCGTCCTGGAGGCGCCGCCCGGAAAAAACGCCTGCCCGCAACATGCAGGGAAGGTAAGAATTCAATATACATGTACAGAGTCTGTGGCTTATTGAAAACATGAAAGCAAGGAAAAACATGTCCTGATATCAGCCAAGAGCCAAAACAAGCCAAAAAAATTTGAAGTCAATTTCAGGTGATTTCTTGTCCCTTGAGGAACTTGTTTGGGGTTCCTGCCACTCCAACGTATGAACCCAGTCTCTGTGATCTAATGACTTGGCCTCTGTGGGCACTTGTTGGAGCTTCTGTTGTAGTCAGTGGATATTTGGGCCAAGATGTGCTGCAAATAAAAGAGATAAATTGTGGTCAGATGATAGCCATTTGTCTTGAGATTACATTTTGGAAATCATGGAAATAATCCAGCAGCTGGAGCACCAGAAAAAAAAGCATAAAAAAAGGAAAATTAAATTAAAGTAAATAATCTGGCAGACTGAGATCAAATTACCAACTTTCCAATTAGTCTCTACCCCCTACTTCGGGAGGGGCTCCAGGTTGAAAGGAGACACTTGAGATGTTTTGGGCATCTGACTCGGATGCTTCCTGGGAGATGAGTTCCAGACATGTCCTACTGGGCTTAGGCCTCAGGGAAGACCCAGGACACGCTGGCCTGGGAATGCATCAGTGTTTGGATAAGCTTGAGGATGTAGCTGGGGAGAGGAAAGTCTGGGTTTCTCTGTCTGTGCTTCTGCCTCCACACCTGGCCCTGGATAAGTGGAAGAAAATGGATGGATGGAATAATAAAATTATATTTAATAATTTTTTTTCCTACCATTTTTGTGGTTAAAACTTCCATAATGACACAACATTACTGCATTTACACTCAGTGCGTCAGAGTTTTTTATATGTATTTAACAGTTTTATCTTGGGGCTGTTTTGTGGACAGAGGCAGTCACTGTGACAGGAATAAAATGTTCTTTAAAAACACAAGTTTATGGGACAGATTGGAGAATATTAACAATCTCTGACAGATGTTATTGAGCCCATCTCGTACTGCAGAGTATAAGACTGAAGCCTGACCCACATGACCTATATGTTGCTTCTATTTAATCCAATTACTGCCTAGCAAGGATAAAGTAATGGAACTAAACTGAGAACAAACCTGCATTTTTAAATATATCTGTCTGCTCATTCTGGTGCATTTAAGGCCATAAATCTTTCTCGAACGGTACCTTCTCTCCCTTCACATAAACCTCTCTATCTGCAGGTGGCTGACCTGTACTGTTCGGCCTGCAAGTGCGCGCTCTGTGAAGACTGTCTGCCGGACCATGCAGAGCATCCTAAGGTGCCCCTTAGCCAGGCCCTAGAGCAGCACCGCAACAACCTGCAGGAAAGACTGGGGGCTGTTCAGAGCAGGTATGGGTCGAAACACCTTATCCAACAATAATAGATCGTATTCACTCTATTTGGTAAACCCTTATGTTACTCCAATGTACAGTGGCACTTTAAAAAAAAAAGAGAAAAAACATTTGATGCTGAAATGCTAAATTACTTTTTGTCTTAGAAATTGCTGAAGTAAGTCAATGATAAATATCTGCTGAAGTTTATATTTTCTGTATTTTTATTACTTACTTAAGGCCAGCATGGGGCTGTCTCATCACTAGGGCGGGGCCCGTTTGTGGAGAGTGTTTTTCACTGCAAATTACAGATGTTCCCTAAATGCCTCACAGGCACCTGGCACTTGCAAAAAGAGTAGAAACCAACTTTAAGTCAAATCGCCACAAATGCATATCTAAAGAACCTCAAACTCAGGACACCAAGTTTGTGGCTCAGTGGTTTGTCCCATGATTGAAAAATGTGCCCATTTGGGCTTAGGACCCTTTCACACAAGAGATTCTTAATCTCCCATTTTTCACTTTTTGGCTGAATAAAGGTTTGCAAAAGTGTGAGGAGGACTGAATGAATGACTATTGAGAGAAATGAAGAACAGATAGATGTCAGATATGCAGACATTTATTGAATTATTGATAGGATGAGCCCCAGTGTGGGGTTAGGGGCAGGGTTTGGTTAATGTCCGTCCTTTGCCTGTCTGAAACAACCAAATGTGTCTATGTAAAATCTGACTAAAAGAGTCTGCTGAGTTCTGGTTACTGGTTTGAGTCAAAAACATACACAACAAAACCAACCAGTGTGAGATGCTTCAAATGTGTGGAGGAAAGAAAGTGAAAGAGTTATTAAAATACATAAAGGCTGGCTGTAAAAATTTAAAGATGCTAAAAAAAAATATGTATAGTTAAAATACTCAACCATTTGTGTGGGAATATAGTGAAAGTTCCACATTTAAAATGTACTTAAAATGTTAAACGTTCTCACTGTGAAAAAAAAATATCATTATCAGTTTTTAACATATAATTCTTGAAGCTCCCACAGGTGCAGCTAATTCTAATTAATGCATATATTCATAAAAGTTGAAATATTCAATTAAACTGCAAGTATAATGTAAGGATGCTGCTTATAACTCAATCACCGCATTGCCATAACACATGGAATACCCAGTCATGAATAACTAATAACAGAATGGAGTAAATGAGGGGATGGCGACATCTGGTGGACAGCAAGGGAGATACAGGGTTAGGTTTGAATGATTTATCAGGATGTTAAAGCTTGGCAGTAACAATTACACATTATTTATTTAATTTTCACAATAAAAAATGTAGTTTGCTCTCATAAACTTAGCAAACAAATCTTGATGTTTTTGAAATTAGTGGTCATGAAAATCTCAAATAAGTTTAAGTGACATTTAATGGCCTTTCCCTTTTGTGCCTCTCCTTCTAGACTCCCTCAGATTTCAGATGCATTGTCCTTTGTTAAGGAGATCCTCCAGCAGCTGACGAATCAGAGAGCTTCCATTGAAGAGGACATCCAGTCGAGCTTCGAGGACCTGCACAAGCAGCTGGATGTTCGAAAGAGTGTGCTGCTGATGGAGCTGGAAGTTACATATGGACTCAAGCAGAAAGTAAACAAATGTTTGGCTGCAAGAATTTCAAAAGGTCAAAACAAGATGTTTATTCAATTGTTCCTTTGATTCTGTGGTAAAAGTACAACCTCTCGGGTCACTGGGGTACTTCTTTAAATAAAGCACATCAAAAGAAACAACAGAACTTTATGAAAGTTGTCTTTTTCTGTCTGCAGGTTCTCCAAGCACAGGTAGACAACCTTGTACGAGGAGAGGGGGACATCACAGCCACTTGTACCCAGGCAGAAGAGTCTCTGGCTGGGGAGCCGTGTGTGGCGAGCCTGCAGGTGGAGTGTGAGCTGTGGGAGAGGCTGGGAGAGCTCACTGGTCTTGGTTTGCCATGCCAGCCGGAGGAAAATGACCAACTGGATCTGGTGATGGAGACAGATGGACTGAGGAAGTCTATACACAACCTGGGGACCATTGTCACCACCAGGTGAGACCATGCTTAAAAAAATGGTTTTTTCCACTTAATGCTATTTCAACAACACTCATCTTTCTTCTCTTCCTAAGTGCGGTGGCAAGCCAGAGCGAAGCCATGGGTGCCGGTCTTGAGCAGTGCATTGTTGGGCACCCTGCTTCGGTTACCATCGTAACAAGAGACAAGTCGGGAGGAGCCTGCAAGAGCGGAAATGCAATCCTCTCTGCTGAGGTTCGTGTTTCGCCCACGTGAAATGGTATTCTTTGTTCGCATTCAAATAAAAAAGTGAGAAAAAATTACCATGTGTTCATGCAGGTATTCACCCCAGATGGCAGCATAGTAGATGGTGAGATAGTGGACCACAAGAACGGGACATATGAGTTTGTGTACACGGTGCCGAAGGAGGGCG
>VUQJ01007747.1:6130-16785 GCA_015108635.1 Andinoacara biseriatus | reverse complement strand
GCCGAAGGAGGGCGACTTCTCTCTGGCTCTGCGTTTGTATGACCAGCACATCAAAGGAAGTCCATTCAAACTGACTGTCACCAAAGTCCTAGAGGCTGAAGTAGAGGTAGGTGGAGCCATCTTTTAATATAAGTGAATGTCAACTGGCCAGCAAAAAATGCCAAATTCATATTGTCCTCAACTGTGATGCACACTGACAGCCTGCTCTTATCCCTGGGGTGTCAGTCAGTGCCATTTTGAGAAAGCCATTGACATGGCTCATTTATGTACAAGTTGTCCTTTGGCATCTGGGTGCTGACATGTCAGCTTATGGCATTGTTGCAAAAGAGCTTACACTCACAAGTCATCATTTTATAGTTACAGTACAGCTGTGAAAGCTTAACCAATTAGTTTTACTTGAACTACTTTGTTAATTGCCTCATCCTGATATTCCACCTTCCTCTCAACCAATCTCCATGTGAAACTGTGCTAATTTCCCACTCATAGAAGGGCTCATCCTGATCACCACATATTCTGTGGCACTCAACACCATGTCTTTCTTGTCCATTGAAGGTTATAGTTCTTAAAGAACAATGATTATGCAGGAAAATTAAAGCAATTCATTTTGAAACATTTATTGTTCCTTTTGCATCAAACTTTTATAACTAAAATGATTTGGCAAAGGTTGCAGGGAGTTTTCCAATTAAAAAAATATTAAAAAAACTGTGCAATGTGTTTCCTTTTTGCTGTCTTTCCAGGTTTCTCCCTCTACCACCACAGCAACCAACTCAGCAGCCAATGCCACTCCGTCCACTGGCTCCTCAGAGGGGGTGAAGCGACGAGGGAAGTCACCTGGCCAGAAGAAGAAGGGCTCAAAGAGAGCCAGCAGTGCTCTTGGTACCCCGCGACGCAAAACTCAAAACCCCATTGAGGATGACCTCATCTTCAGGATTGGTGAGGCACTTATCTGGAAGAAAGGAAGTGTGCAGATAGACCAGGATATTCCGACACTTGGTTTTTAAAAGCTAGCAAGGCTAAAGCTATGATGTGCAAACCTTTCTGATACTTAAAGAACCTTTTGACGCTTGAATTTGGGCTTACTTCTTGCTGTCATATGGATAATTTTTTCCAACATGGTGGAATTTTGTTCCATCTGGCTGTTCCAGAGTCTGCTGCTTTTTTACATGTTACAGTTCATGGAGGGACTGAGGTAATGAGTTAAAATTTTCATGGTTCAGATTCAGCAAACGTACTAAAAAAAAGCAATAAAACCAAAAGTATTGGTTTTATTAGGTTTAGTGCTCACGTACGATGAAAGTTGTGTTACTAATAATAATTTATTACAATATAGTTGGTCTAGGATTCTTCCATCTTAAACATTTTCTTTTATGGTTCAAGGAAAATAGAACTCAAATTTAAGCTAAATTTAGTTCTCAGTAGCAAATGAAAATAAAAAAATTCTATAGCCCTTCATATCACATGTGTAACAGAGTTTCAAATCACATTTTGTACTCTTCAGGAACAAAGGGAAGGAATAAAGGAGAATTCACCAACCTTCAAGGAGTAGCTGCCTCTTCCAGTGGCAGGATACTGATTGCTGACAGCAACAATCAGTGCGTCCAGGTATGGCCTGTCCTCAAAATGTTGCTGGGTTCATATTAAAACCCCAAATTTCTGTTAATAGCTAAGCAATGCATCATATACATTCAGATTTTCACCAATGAGGGAGAATTTAAGAGTCGCTTTGGGGTACGAGGACGATCGCCAGGTCAACTACAGCGCCCAACTGGCGTAGCTGTGCACCCGAGTGGTGACATCATAATCGCCGACTATGACAATAAGTGGGTCAGCATCTTCTCCTGTGAGGGCAAGTTCAAGGTGTGTGTGCTGATATTTCTGGGGTTGATGGGTTATTTTACTTCTTTGCAAGCTTATTGTTCAATCTGTTGTATGCAGCATCCTTATTGATTGTATTTGCTGTTTACCAGGCAAAACTTGGTTCTGGCAGACTCATGGGACCAAAGGGTGTGTCTGTGGACCAAAACGGTCATGTGATTGTGGTTGACAACAAAGCCTGTACTGTCTTCATCTTCCAGCTGACTGGAAAGCTCATTACCAAGTTTGGAAGCCGAGGCAATGGTGACAAACAGTTTGCAGGTGATGTGGGCCAAATTATTATATCTGATTTCATATATATCCCCCAAATTCACTACAGGGTTCAACGAAGAATAAAGATCTTCAAAGAGAAAAAAGAAGTTAATTTAAAAAAAAATATATGATTCCTGGATTGTATTTAAATTAATTTAACGAAGCTTTAAAATAAAGTTTTAAATGTTAGTACTATATAGTAAACAAAACCCTGAAAAGGGCAGATGTTCCCATTGAATATATGCCTAGAAAATGGGTCAGCAAAAGAGAAATCACTCTCTGCCATGGAGAAATGTGAGAATTATGTATTCACTGAAATTTGCTAAAGTACCAGTTGGGCTTTCTCTGAAAGCTGTTAAAATATCAGTTAATGTGAATTTCATTACAGCGACAAAATAACCACAT
Organism: Andinoacara biseriatus; assembly: GCA_015108635.1. Lineage (NCBI taxonomy): Eukaryota > Metazoa > Chordata > Actinopteri > Cichliformes > Cichlidae > Andinoacara > Andinoacara biseriatus. The sequence continues at coordinate 14,253 of VUQJ01007747.1, read as the reverse complement.
TAAGGCTTCCTGTCTCTAAAAAGACATATCGGATATATATCGGAAACCTGACAGATCTTTAAATACTCTGAGCAAAGCATAAAAAAATGCTATTTGATCTTTTACTTTCTTCTTTTTAAATGTTTCTTGGAAAAATAGTGTAGTGTACACCTATATTATTGCATGTATAATTTATATATGTATATGTTTTATAATCGAAAGACGTGGGCAAACCACCAAACAAAACGGCTTGAGTCTTTTATCAAGCATAATGACCCATTTCATTCTAGGGCTTTATCAGGTGGCTGCACTGGTACTAGCAAGTTAAACATTTCAGTAGCCCAATAATAATTTAGTAGCACACACAAGTGCAAAGTTTGATGTTTTTATTGGTCAAAACATTTAATACTTGTCAAAACTGAATTTATGTGGATTGACTGGCAATAGAACTGGTTCTTTAATTAAACCAGTTCTCCTCATGATAAAATTGTTTAGTTTTATATTTAAAAAGTGATAACAGGCTAATACATAATTCACTAAACTAACTTAAGACCTTGTCTGAACTTCTTTAGCCTCTCCACCTTTCATTGCTTCAACTGAGTCATTACTCTATGTACTACCATTCTCCTCTAAAACACTTCATGACCCCCACCCTTAACTGGAACCCTTAAAAATGTACATTTATCCAGAATCAGAATCAGAATCAGCTTTATTCGCCAAGTATTTTTTTCACACACAAGGAATTTGTTTTCGGCTGTTGTTAGCTCTCTATTCTCTTATGGTTTTCCAAAATCTTTCAATTAAAGCATTAATGTGGCAGAAGCAAATTGATAATAAGTTGCTCATTGAGGGTTATTCACATAAAGTACAATCTTTTCCCCATTTTTCTGTCCTGAAGGTCCACATTTTGCAGCAGTGAACAAAAACAATGAGATCATTGTGACAGACTTCCATAACCACTCTGTCAAGGTACTCAACTTGATGCATTTTTTTCATCTTTACTCAGCTTAGAGTTTTGGTGTAATGTTATTGCAAACAGGCAGATATTTAATATTGAGCTCAAGGATGTTTCAAGAGGATTTAAGTCTTTTTATTCCCACTATTTCTCTGGTAAGGTTTTTACCCTCGAGGGAGAACTAGTTTTGAAGTTTGGCTCAAATGGTGAAGGAAATGGCCAGTTCAATGCTCCCACTGGTGTAGCTGTGGACATTAATGGGAACATCATTGTAGCTGACTGGGGCAATAGCAGAATACAGGTAAACCATTGATGTGTAGCGGTTTCATATATAAATGCTACAGCACCTATCTTCAAAAATCAATTACTACATACACTCTTCCTAATCAAACATTTTCAGGTGTTTGATGGCAGTGGCTCCTTCCTGTCCTATATCAACACATCAGCAGATCCTCTTTACGGACCTCAAGGTCTAGCTCTGACATCAGACGGACACGTTGTTGTGGCTGACTCTGGCAATCATTGCTTTAAAGTCTACCGCTACCTACAATGATGGAGGCTTGGACGATGATGGGGATGATGACATGGAGGCAGTAGAGAGGTGGATGACAGAGCTGTGGTTGAAATGAGGAGATATAGTGAGCAATGTCAAATACTATGAATTACTGCATGAGCCTCTACTGCTGCCTGTAAATCTGGAAGAAGGAAAAAATGGAAGAGATGAAAAAGCCAATGAAAAAGTGCTGAGTTGCATTGATTACATTACTAATTTGGATAGTTTTGGTGACTCTGATCAGGTAAGATCATCAAACAATAACAAAAATGGATAGCAACAAGACAAGTCTCAACAGGGTCTTGGGCCAATCAGAACAGGCATGCATAAGGTGGAATGGGAAATCTCAATAATTTGCTGCCCTCATCCAAACATTGCAAAATGGGACGTAGTTGTGATGCATGGAAAGACAAAAGTTATGCAACTGTTGTTTAGTGATGTCAGATTCAAGAGACCCCCTGTCTACCATCATAAAAATGGAATGATGAGGAAGGCTTTAAATAACAAAACCCCCACTGCAAGTCACACGATGAAAATTTCTTCAGAAACAACTACTTCCTGAATCTACAATGTGGTCAACGAGGCACAAAGGGAGCAAAGGCATAAATATGGACATAAAGGATATTATGTGTGAAAGGGGAGTGAAACATTGAATGATTTCTAATGTTCTGCCTTCTCATGTTGTATGTAATAGACAAAAATAATGTCTAATGAGCTAAAAGAGATCTATGTCCTTCAATTCCACTACACAATTAGAGACCTCCATCGTTTAATTCTACAATTTGGAAGCAAACATCCAATTCTTAGAGCTAGCCAGGGAGCCCTTGAGCAAACCATTCAACTTAAAGCTGGCCCAGCTGAAGAGGACTGCAGTTGTGCTGGAGCATCCATATATGTTAATTTGTACATACGGTAAAAGGGAAACGTCTGCCAGTGAAAGTTCTAAATTTCTAAGACATAGACCACTTTTAGCCCATTGAGCATCATTTGTACATTAGGATCATTTGAATATGGAATGTTTATTTTGATCCCATATGATAATATTCTTTTCAAATCTTAGCTAATAGATTCATTATTAGAAATGATTGCTTGACTCTAACTCTGACTGTCTGAATTAATGACTGATTGGCTTGATTTGACAAGCAGCATTATGTGTCTATGCTTGGTTTGAGTGTTCATATATTTTTCCTGATAAATCTGTTGCAATGACAAAAAAAACTATAAATCTATTCTATATATTTGTGAGAATACCTTTAATAATATTGCATAAGCTGGTAATCAACATATTTGGAATCAGTAACAGCGGCCGCCTTTCCATTGCAGGAACATTTACAGCCCTCCCATTGCACTTCTGTTTCCATTGCATTGTAGGATCAACTGAATTTATGATGTGACAAACCAATTTTACAACATCTAGTTCTATGAATTCAATTCACAATGCTCTAAAACAACTTAAGCTAACTGATGTATGAGATCAAATCAACAACAATTTACGTATGTTTTGCCTACCTATTTGGAAAATTATACTTTCTGGTATTCCCTACAACTGTTCACTATTTCCTGCAGTGGAAGTGGCCTATATTCATGTACTTCTCTTTGCTTGCCACCATGGCAACAAAATATCAGTGGTAGGGGGAGGAAATTCTAGAATGTTTCTATTCATTCTCCCCCATAGACAAAAATTCTAGAATGCTTTAAGAATTCTGCAAGAGTGCTGTTGCCTGCTTGTACAATTCCACATACTCTGTCAAAAGAAGAGAATACCTCAGTGTTCAAGAAGCATGCCTCTGTTATTATGTGATTGTTGACATCAAACATACCAGGCTTCTACTGTAAGCTCCCATTTTACAAACCGAATCCACAAGACAATTTACAGTGATGTTAGTAAAGTACAGTTAAAGTAATGTTAAATTGCAAAGGATTTACCATTTACATTTGGATAAAGTGCTATGTGACAGTAATAATGATACTTCAAAGCATTTACATAAACATAGGCAAGACAATAATTTAAGTTACTGCCATCATCACTGAGTTGGGCAGATTTAACATGCACTATTAATATATTGACAACATCTTTGTCGATTGTGGTAACCTAAGTGGTATTCCATCAATTACTTACACAACATTCAGTCTTTACTGAAACGGGAATTGAGAAATTCTTCACTATGTTCACGGTTGGTCAGAGATTTTCTAAGTTATATATTTTATTACTTCTATTTATTGCTTATTTATTTTTTATTTATCTAGTCTTTTTAGTCTTGCCATTTGATTGTGTTCCACTATGTGCATTGAAATTCATAAGTGCCCATGCCATTTCTTCTTTTTATACATTTCATTCTTTAGGCTGTAATAGGATTGTGAATAGAACTGCTCTGACTGTTTTGTCAAGTTTCCTTTATTTTTTATCTTTTGTCAAATTAAAATATCAAGCTAATCATCTAGCAAAAGCAACTTTTCAGCACCTCATTTCAGGGTAAGCATCACTTTAAACTCAAAACTAATAAGTTAGTTTTAGAAAAAAATGTTGTACAGTACTGTACAATGACCAACCTTGTAAAACCATTAGCTTTTAAATGCTAACACTGTTGATTTTGTACATAACTGACTACAAGCTAACTTAATAGTCTTGACTTGTTTGTAGCCATCAGTTTTGATGTTGAATGTTGAATCATTTTTACAGATAGCAAAGACAAAATCCTTTTTAATAATGAGAAAACTGCATGTTCAATGAAATAACACAATAAACACCGTAATTTGCAAAAAATTGATGTAATATCGACATTTGTGCAGATTGTCAGTCTGTTCAAGGATCTGGTAAGACTATATTTTCTGACTTTTCTTAAGCGTCCCACAGTGCTGCTAAGTATCAGATTTTGCTCATCTTGAAGTAAGATTTTTGGAGTTGCTGGTACTTTTGATTGTTTCAAAGAAATCAGGCAGTGTTTCCTAATGTAACCTGACCTTTGTTTACTGGATATTGAGCCTTAATGTTGGTATTATGCATGAATGTTGTTCAATTTGATAGAATTGCCTTCTCAGTAACTTTGATTTGTTTTAGGAAAAAACACAGTAAGCAAGATTTAAATACAATTTCAGAGATAAATTGTTCATCTGTAGAGTACACACCCATTAGAGGGGAATTTTGTTCTGAAAAAAAAAAGCCATTCTATATCAGTGCAAATGTGGCTCTTGTGTGTATGGGTTTTCAGCAGAAACTGCAACAGCACTGTGTACTGCACTGTTCTTTTTTTTTGAAATCCACATACGGTGTTGTAGAAGACAGCCTTTAAAATACTGATCAATTTCATACAGTGTCACTTTCCAACTCTTTCTCGCTCTGTAATTACTGTCCGCCATGTCTGTTCACTGTTATGGGCTATGACTTAATATTCACATGCACTCAAGGCTAAAAATAAAGCATTGATTTCTGAACAGCAACAGTTTGGGGTTGTAAAAATTCTGTGTATTAAAAGACCTCAGCTTGTTTGTGACAACTGCAGATTTTCCATGTGATATACTTGGAGCACTTGGTCACAGCAAAGGTCAAAATTTCAAATTTTGTCTTTTTGTAGAACAGCTGCAAATTGTTTATATAACATCCTCCAAAAACTGTATTGTTTTTACACTAAAATGTATAATGAATGGTTTAGAATATGTATTCGTCAAGTTTTTCACTCAGGGGGCTATCATGAAAAGCATTGATGACATGGGCGAAGACCATGTTCTTAAACTGTTTATTTCAATTCAGATTCTAAAATGTGTTCTCTATCACAAGAAAGTATTGAAAACATACTTGAAATTGAAAAAAATCACATCCTAACATGTATAGCTAAAATATATTTTCACTGCCTTACAACTTATATAATAAATCATATATAGAAACACACAAGCACTGTACAAACAATTGAATGGCAAGCAGCCATTATTTGTGACACATTCCTTTGGATCATTTTTTATTTATTTTTTGCAGATTAAATGGGAATTAGTGTTAGATGGAATTTCGTCTGCTGCACTTTCAGTCATTTATAGAACAGTCCTCCTTTATTTCCAGAATCATATGATAATACTACCATCATTTGGAAAGCTTTCATACACTTTGAAACGTACATAGAATTCTGCATTACTTCTACTTCTGAATCTTAAGGCTGGTTGGAGTCTCGACTTGCTCTTGTGTTATGATAGTAAGTAAACTGAAACTGTTCAAAATATTTTGAATATACTATAGTTTTTTAAAATCATGCTAAACTACTATAGTTTACTCTAGTGTGCTCAAATCCAGTTCTCGTCTTCACTTCTTGATATGACAGTAACATGAGAGTTTTCCAACCCTGTGCAAATACAGCAGAGGTGAGATGGAACAGCTGGGCAGGTTAAACCAAATCAGGCATATTGACACCAAACACTCAGCAGTGCTGCTCACCAGAAGTGAACTCTCGAGAGCACTTGATACAAGCACTCCAACAAACCATAGCCACACAGTACAGGTTATAGCTGTGATGGTGTAGAAAGCTTTTAGCTTTGATTGGTCAACTGTCTCCTTTTCCCCACCTCCTTTCCCTGGCCTTGGGCGAATCAGAACACACAGAACAGAGAGGCTGCAGAAAGATATGATGATTATGGAGGGAGCCAAAATGCAGAACAATGGGGCACTTGTGTAGTTAGGAGGTAATAAAATTGCAACCCCTATCAGTCCGATGCTCAGCACCCAAACACAGCCTATGGTGATGTTTCTGATCCTGACCCCACGGACATTTCTTAGACCCAGGTAGGTAATGGGGTGAACAACAGCCAGATAACGATCTAAACAGGTCAGGACATGAAAAAATATCTCTCCATAGTAAGCTATTTCAGATGCCTGGAATCCTAAGGTCAAGCTTACTATGTCATTTTCTATGCCACAATAGACGAGGATGGACGCTAAGCCCCAGATCAGCTCTATGACGGCCATGTGGAAGGTGAAGATGTCAGAGTGGCTTGCTGCTTTAAAGGAGCGTTGCTGCTGCCATTTTTGGTGACCAACATAAAGGACGAAGGCAGAGAGAGGGATGATAAAGATGAATTTCAATGCACAGAAGGAAATTATCGCATATAGATTTATTGAGCAGACAGGGTCCACAAGGTAGTCGTAGGTGGAGTTAAGTGACATATCTGCCGTATGTTGTAGATCTGAGGAGAAAAAGCAATTCGAGGAACAGATAGGTGAAGAGAGATTTGCAGTCCACAGTTATCATTAATTGTATCATGAATATTTACTTGTAGACGTGATAATTTTTCTATCATTTAAAACATCAGAGCAAACTTAAACCTATGATATTCAAAAATACTTGCAACTTTATATGAATGTAAATATATTTAACATACAAAACCCGGCTGTTTTCGTTGACATGCATAATTCTATAATCCCAGTCAATGCTCTTTGATTCACCTAATCAACAAAAAAACTATCTTGGCTATTGTTATTACTCTGTTTCAGTAGCTGCAAAAAGGCAACAACTATGAGTTTCAGACAGACTGTACTGTGATCTACTTAATTATTAAAAATGAATTAATTTCACTAAATTTCATCAAGAGTGGGTTAGTGCACAAATCTGTAATAAAGCCACAATGCTGTAACTTTATTGTGGCAAGTGGGAACATATCAAAATTAGGCTTTTAGAGTAAATTTTAAAAGCAAACGTGTTTTTGGTTTATTCTTTTAAACTTGCAAATTACTTTTTCTTTCCATAATATTAAGTACTTGACAGAAATACTGGTCTTTCTTGATCTAAATAACCATCAACGCAAACATTTTAACAAATCAAACAGAGACATCTTTCAAAATAGTCACTGAATGATCACCAGAACACTGTTGATATGGATCATCTAACATATTAAACTTTTTATTTTATCTTATGGTCTTTTCAAAAAGAAGAAGAAAAAAATATTTGTGACATAAATAGCAACATAAAAACATTTGTGCAGCGGGTAATATTTTTTTAAAACAAGCAAAAAAACGAATGCATAGTTGCGCCTGTAACACAGATTAAAGTAAGATGTAATCTCTATCCATTGTCTGTGCTGCAGAAGGAACAAGTTCATTACATGAAATGTAATGTTCAGAAAAAGAGTTTACGAGATTCATCTGAGATTTAAGTGCTTTCATGATAGTGGCATCAGTTTAAAAGGATCAAGAAAGAGCACCCACCTTGTTGGTAGAGTTCCTCTTGTTTGTGTCTCAGAACTGACTGCTGTTCACTCTAAATGTGCACTGATGCTTCTGCCTGTGTTCAGGTTCCTCCCATTTTATACAGCAGCAGGACTTGAGGTTTTTTGCATGAATCAGTAGGTGGTGGTACTTATTGAAAATTACAGCAGCAAGTTATACTTCAGCATAACATTGCAGTATTGCAGAGGACATGTCTAATTTGTAACCCTATGGAGACTTTATGTAGCAAAATAATTTTCACCTCACTTTGGAAAATGAAACTAAATGGGAATTTGTGTCAGTGTCTTTGATTCAGTTTTTATATGTACCAAAACAAAAAAAGTGCAGTATAGGAATGTCAAGGATGTGTAAAAAATTAGGGATATATATGGTCAGAGATTTTTAGTGTCTATGCTTCATTCTATCAACCATCACATCTGACAGTATTCAAA
>VUQJ01007743.1:6634-21840 GCA_015108635.1 Andinoacara biseriatus | reverse complement strand
TGCAGCCCCCTTTGTGGGAGCAATGAGCTGAGGAAGAAAGATTTTTGCCTGAGGGAAACCAGGCGAGTTGAACTGGCCCAGAATTGAATCCTGTGACAGGAAGTCCACAAAAGGAGCACAGCCACCGAGCCCAAGTGAGACTGTATATGTGCCTGTAGGACGGATAATTTGTCTTGCTGTCCAGCTGCTTCTTTATTTGCAGAGGACATACAGATACACATGACCACGGAATATTTCTAAATGGTGAGGGCAGCAGATAGTGTCTGGACCTTGGTTTTATTTATCTGCTCTGCACAGTTTCCTGGGAGCTGTGCTGGTTGACTGCTCCAAGCAGGGTGATCATATCTGCAGTAATGTTGTCACGCCGGCTGAAGATTCAGGAGAGGAGTCTGTGTGTGTGTGCGTGCGTGCGTGCGTGCGTGCGTGCGCGTGTGTGTGATGGGAGGTGACAGACTCTGTTTACGCAGCTGATCATTAGCGGGAAAAAAATGGAGAACAAGATAACCAATTACAGACACACAAACACAGCGACGAAGAGAGAGAGAGAGAGAGAGAGAGAGAGTTAAGTACGTTCATTAGCCCTTTGTGTCAGATTGGTTAATTGTTCAATGAAGTGAGCAGAATAATAAGTTGAGTGGGAGGATGTTATGCCTTTGGTGAAATGTTCATGGGGATTTATTCTCATCAGCTGTGGCTTTTATTGTCCCACATAGATCATGGAGTAACTAACAGCTGAGGGCTGCAGAAAAAGCAGAGCCAGTGTTAGGGCACTGCCCGCTCACTAAATACCAACAGACACTCAAACTGTGTATGTAGCTATTAATAATTCCCTTATCATCTGAGAGAATTTTTCAAGGCAGCACTAGACCTCAGCTAAATAAACATATCTGCCCATCTAAGTGCACACAGCACCGAGGCTGCACAGTCAATAGCTATATACAGTGTGGGTGCAGCGCAGACGTCACGTCTTTAGCAAGTGACTAAGACAACACATTATTCTGGGTGGGCTGAATTTGTAGGGGACAGTTAGCTTTATTTCCCATTATTTTTCCATTATTGTCCATATTTCCTGTTTATTTTCTGCCTAAAATGCATTCTTATTTTTTTATTTTTTTATCTTGACTCATTTACGCTCAGATGCTTTAATAATATAGAACAGCAAATAAAGCTGCCTGGAGTCATGCCCTCCCTGCTGCTGGTAAAGTAACATGTTTCCTATTACTTCACTTGTTTTACAGCTAATTCTCTATTTCTGGAGTTGTGCTTTTTCCAGGACCTGGACTTTTTTTGTTTTTTGCTGACTTGCCAGTTTTCTTTTTCTTCTTGTGGACTGCTGTATTCAGTGCTTCCCTTTATAGCTCTACCTGTTATCAATTACATTACAATACAGTACACTGCAGTAATATTTACAATAAATTGTGCCCTATTTTATAGAATCTGATTCCTCAGAAAAAGATTACTTTTCAATCACACGCTTCACTCGTGCTTAAGATCCAGTTTCCTTTAAATTAACCATCAAGCTGCATTACACTAGTTCAAATCATTTTCCTTTACTCTGATTTATACTCTTACATATCATGCATCAGTTTTTCCAGCCTTGGCTGAAGCCGAATGATTGATCTCCTTAGTTCCCGGCCTGTGTGATGTTTATGCTCGCTGAATGGAAACAGATGGAAACACTTCAGAAGTCTTTTAGAATTTAAATTTATGGTAGCTGATTACACAGCAACTGCCTGAGGGACTAAAGAGGTCCAAAGGGGCCAAACAAACCCTGCTTACCAATAAAAATCTAAATATGAATGATTAAAACATGACACTATAACTCATCAGCAAAACAACAAACATATGTCCAGACACGCACATTTCAGCCCATTTTTTTTCCCAGTCCAGACATCTCACGTTCCTGCAGTGATGTACAGTACAGGTGTACTCCGGGGTGTGTGTGACGAGTGTGGTTAAAGGAGCTGCTCCTTAATCTGACATCATGGGGGCGATGTGTTGAATTAAAGCGTGCATGCATGCATGTGCAAAGGTGTCAGATTCATGACAGTTAAAATAATGGATGCACCAGAAGCATGGTGGTGCGGTGGTTAGCAATGTCGCCTCACCCGTCAGCTGGATTCGAACGCACTGGCTGAGGGCTTCCTGTGTGGCGTTTACATGTTCTCCCTGTGCCCGTGTGGGTTCTCTCTGGCTACTCTGGCTTCCTCTTGCAACCCCAGACATGCATGTTAGGTAAACAGGTGATTCTAAATTCGCCAAAGATGTGAATGGTCTTTCTGTGTTGGCCCTGTGGCAACCTGTGCAGGGTGAATCTCGCCTCTCATCCTGATGGATTGTATAGGCTTCAGTCGCCCCGCAACTCTGAAATGGATGAAACGAAAAAGATGGATGGATCTCTCATGTTGTATAAATATAGAGGACTTTGTCACAACAACCACAGTTTGACTGGGACCAAAGCATCTCAAACCAAACCACCACAAACGGTCCCAGCCAGCTTATGTACAGGACACATAGATTGGTTTGTGTTTGCTGCCACCTGCTGGAATAAATAGCACTTCTTTTACTCATTCTGGTCCTTTCTGAATCATATTGTAGAATCCACAGAGGGAACACCCTTCACAGATCATCTGCTCATTACAGGGATAACTCACTTCTCCAGACTATCATTCATATCCTCACTTCTGGTCGATTAAAATTCTCCCCTCCTCCTGACCAGCTTGTCCTTGAAATGTGAAAAATGAAGAAAAATCTCATGCAAACCTCAGAGTGTAAAAGCTTAGAGAAGAAATGAGACCTTCATGTTGGGAGATTAACGCAACAGGACTTTAGGCTCCAGAATGTCTTTGCCCAAATGATAGGCTAAATTAAAACTTGAGAGAATAGCTATTTAAAATGACTAATCACATCTAATGTGAGGGCTAGGGATTATAGCTGTGAGATTATTTTGAGAAAGATGGTGTTTTGGGGGAATTTACTCGATTATTGAAATCAGAAGTATTTGTGTGTCTGTTTTCTGTTTCTGCTCCGTGCTGGAAACCCCCCCGACTGCTGTTTGTAGCTACAGTATATGCTTAGAGTACAGCAGAGTCAAAATTGAAGGTAACTAAAGCTAAAAGTTCATTAAACCAAACCAATGCAAGGCCACTCCAGGAATACTGAAATGAAGTGGAGAGACTGTAATCCTGCTCTGGCTGCTGTCTGAAAGACCCAAAAGCACTGCGCAAGTTTTTCTGGCTTTTTCTAAAAATTTCTAATGAGAACACCGTCTGCCTAAAAAAAAGACATCAGCAAACAAGGTGATGTTTTTATTCCAAAATTCAACACACACAAGTGAATACAGTGATTACCATACAAAGCAGCTTCGTGTCTAGTGTGGGATTTTAAAAAAAAGAAAGAAAAAAAAAGCCTTTTCTGAATTTAATCATAGAAAACAAAATCTTAACAATAACATATTAACTGACTCAGTATAATGTATTATATGTATTATATTTTAATTGTTCTTTGCTTTCTCTTTGTTCGTAATCCCACAGGAGCTAAAGTTGTACAAGAAGTAATAAAATCAAGAATAATTACAAAACAGCCCCCTTTTAATGCCTTTTTAGCAAAAATCCTCCTAGAAGCAAGTGTTGCCTCTCAGAAGTCATTGTCATAGTTACGGAGGCAGACTGAGTGCTGTGTGGACGGGTCCAGGACCCGAGGGAGGCCCAGTAAATGAAAAACCCGACTTTTATTTATGGCTAGAAACAGGTTGCAACGAATCAGGAGCAGGAAAACTCCACGCACAGAACCCACAATACAAACTGGGAACAGTGGAACTCGGGATTACAGGAACACGGACAGGTAAGGTACCTGTGCTGAACACAGGAGCAACGAAGTTCATGATGCTAATGTCATGCAAACATGATGTACCTTGTTTGGAGCCTGTTGTTGGTGTTTGATTTGTTGTGACTGCACTTGTGCTCCAAATGGTCAGGTTGTCAGGTCGGGGAGAGTATGACAACCTGTAAGTAATATAAACAAAAAAAAAAACAACAAAATTTTGTCATTTCAATAAATAAATAAAATGTAGTTTCTAAGTATTTCTATGAGTTGCTGATGCTCTTATAATATCTTTGTTATTTTTTATTTGAATCTAAAAACCCAATAGGTAGAAACAGCCCCACTATTTGACACTAATTGTGTTTGCACATTTGAAACGATTCAAAAATAATTGTTTTTTTTTTTACCAAATATATTTACTTATGAGTTATACTCTGGACCTGGGCATATATATTGCCCCATTTAATCTTAGCGGTGAGAGACAGAATTAGTGCTGCTTGAAAAGTGCAATCACCTATCAAAAATATGGAGAATATATTTATATCGGGTTCTAAATTGCCCGTAGGTGTGAATGGTCGTCTCTCTCTGTGTTAGGCCTCATACCATTTGCCCGATGGCAGGTGCTCCAGCATCCCCTGCAACCCTGAACTGGATATGCAGGATAGATGATAGATGGATATTAATATCACATTTCTGATGACTTACAAGTTTGAAACTTTATTGCCATTTAATTTTAGTCTTTGTAACAAAAGTGCTGTCAAAATTGTGTTCCTGACGTCTGCTTTTATTTAGACGATGGTCTTTTAAAGCTTTCGGTTATGGTTTCTTTTTTTGTACCACATCCTATTAAAACAAGCAACAAACCAGTGACAGACTGTTGCAATCTTAAGCTATACAGAACCTTTTCCATATCACAACAACGCTCAAACTGCTACCGTGTATTGGAGCCCACTATATACAGCTGAGCTTTGTGCAGTTTTATACTCTATATTGTATACAGCACTTTCTTGTGCACACCAGAGGTTATTTTGTCTCTCTGTTTTCTCGCCTGAAATGCCTCCAGGTCAGTGACCATCCTCTTTCATCCACTGTCCATCAGTCTGCTCTACTCCCAGCCCGTGTCTGCCTGCTTCCTTTAGCTATCATCTCAAGCAATCAGACAAAAGATGTGGTGCCAAATAACATGCAGCGTGCTGAAAGACCACTCTGTTTGCAAGAGAAAAGCTTCCTGCCATTTTTCAGGGTGCACATTTGCTGCGGAATAAAGTCATTAAAAAGGGAAAATGGAAGCAGATCAAATAAATTGCTGACTGCGTCCTGGAATAAAAATACCCTTTTGACTTTAAAGGTGTAGCTCTAAGAAAGTATTTAATGCATCAATGATGAAAAAAAAAAAAAAAGGGAAGCGTTTCCTCTGCATGTACAATAGATTTGGGGTTGGCATCTTTTCTCGTAGCTGTTTGTATTCCAGTCGTTTTTCTCCTACTCCAAGCCACAATAATTGCATTTTCCCTTTTCTCTATTATTAGGATCAATTCCCAATTGAGCAGCAGCTCCAAGAGGTCAAGATAAACTCCTGTGAGAGGCTTCACCACAAAAAGCCTGAGTTTAACAATGAGAAACAATACCGCATTTGGTCTCAAGATAACAATTTAATATATTTTACAGACTTATAGACTCAGTAGGTTTTATAACCCTGCTGTCTCAAATCCTTTCCTTTTGATCGCTTTCTTCAGTCCCCTGCTGATGCAGAGGTGGAAAATATAGACCACAGCTGCTTTTTTGATAGCTGCTGTGAAGGATGGGCAGACATGGCTGTCAATGAAATTAAGGGCATGGAAGAAGGAAATCCTTAATGGGCTCGGGGAGACTTTAAAAGAAGAGATGGCGCAGATGAATCAAAATGGGGCTATTGGTCCATAATTAGGGCGACAATAAATCATTTGAAAGTGGATTCTTAAAAGTGTTTCCTCTAAAAGTGGTGAAAAGGGAACGCTCAAGATCCTTGGGTGAATTCCAAATAGCCCACTAGAAATAAAATGTTTTAAATCCCTAATTATCACATGTTTATTTATTTTATTTTATTTTTCTAATTTGAATCCTTATTTCATCATTTATGACAGGAGGAGCAGGAAGAACTAATCTGTAGTTTCCATTCGAGCAGCAGAGTTGAGGATGTGGGTTGTGCCCGTGAAAAACATGACAAATCTTCTCAATGCCGAACAGCTTATTCTGCTGTTGATTCTTGTTTTTGAGCTTCTGGTGCCCCAGGTGCTGACACGCTTGTCATCATAATCGAAATGCAGAGCGATATCGAGATGAGATTCTGCAACCGGTGACATGGACCTACAGTCTGGGACTGAACTCTGTCCTCCAAGATGAAAACGCTCGCTCCGACAGAGAGGGGGTTTATTAGAAAGAACCTCCGGAATTTGGGAGTGGAGAGGATGGAACGGCCTCCCTGAAGTCCTGACCTCAAACCCATTGAACACTTGTATGATCAGCTTGGGACGTGCTGTTCATGCCAGAGTGACAACCACAGGTACGCTGACTGACTTGCATCAAATGCTGGCTGAATCCCACAGCAGCTGGTGACCAGCATGAGGAGGAAGTGTCAGGCTGTGTATGGTTCTTCCACATGCTGCTGAGGCCTCTGTTTGTTAAATGAATAAACTGTTAAATTGCCAGCACGTCTTGTTTCTTCACACTTCAATCATCCAATCCAATAAACAACAAGAGTCGATAGCAGAATAAGCTGTTTGGCAGTGAGGAAGTTTTTTTCATGGGCGCAACCCACAAATGCATTTTCCTTACATATGTGGCTCCATTTAAAGGGTAATAAACAGGCTTTCCTTACTTTTTGTGCTAAGTTTATATATCCAGGCACCACTGGACAGCTTACCTTGACATTTGCAAAGTAATTTCATAGGCTCTTTGGAACTCCTAGTCCTTTCTTTTACTACCACCGGATGATATTTTCCTTTGCTTATATGATATTTATGGTTCTCAGCAGGTGATTTTTAGTAACCTTTCATATTTTAACACTGTCAGGTGAAAAACCTTTAGCCTGTAATAACACATCTCAACAGTCTCACTCAGGAATTTAACAAATCTATGCCCCAGGGAATTAGATGGTCAACACGTTTCTGTTTTAGACACTCCAGCAGCATTCCTACAGCCTTACAGCAGACAGTTATCTCCTTTAGTGCGGGTCTAAAACAAAAACATTACAGCTGGGAGGAACTGGAAGTTGTATGACCTTGTCAACCAGCTACAGTCAGTGCAAGAGCTGTCAGACATAAAGGGGGGAAAAAAAACGGCAGCAATCACTTTTTCCTCCATTTTTATTTTTTAACCACGTTTTTATTTGATGATTTATTAAAATCCTTTTGATTTCTTCTACAAATACCTGGATATTTTTTTTTCCCATTTTGGTTTAAAATATTGAAAAGGCACATGAAGCTCTTAATTACAGAACACATTTTCAGAACATTTGGTGTGATTGTTTTTTGGATTTTTGAAAAGTATAAAAACATTTCTTGATGTTTTATCCTCCCTCAAAAGACTCAGATAGTGTTTTCTAATAGAATCATATAATTAACTCACTTGTATTTGTGCCCATCTTTGATCTCCATGTAATCGTTTGCATTCAGTGGTGGCGCAGGGCTGAAGCGGTTTGCACTGCCGCTTCACAGTTTAGGGGTCCTGGGTTTGAATCCGCCAGCTCGAGCCTTTCTGTCAGCTGGAAATAACAGATGGCTTCTTATTATATATTTTTGACTTTTGATGAGTTTTTAGCTCCATTTAAGGAAGGATCCCGTCATCTAATGATGAATTCTCTGCCACTCGGTGTTTCAGCTTCCCCTGCTTTATATGCTGTCATGCCTGATGTTTCTGTATTCCCCTTTGTGTGACAGTAAAGAAGACACTGTGGTACTTTGATACTTCTAACACCACCCATAAGCCTTTTTGTAGCTCTGCATTTGAGGACACTGGCATAAATCGTCCGATTTGGCATCCATCCATCCCCTCTAACTTGTAATTAATACAGCACCCTATTTATGGCTAGAATTAAGCAGGGGATTAGTCGCAGGTACACAGACAACAAACAAATACAGGTGCACACAGTGCAGTTTCTTTTTTATATTTTTAGTTAAGTCATTTCTTGCTAATTATCCTTTTTCTTTTCACAAAATTCTTGTTTTGGAAACATCCTCTCCTCAAACTGGAACTCCTTCCTGAGAGGAGTGACCTTGAAAAAGGCAGTTGTTGAATAACTTCAAAAAAAAAAAAGGTCACATAAAACTTTAGATGGATTTTTGTCTTTTGTTGTCATTGTTAAGACTCTTCAGTGGATTTTCTTTTTTTTTCTTTTTTTTTCCCCCAAATTCCTCCCCTTCTTCCCTTGCTTTGTAAAGTCGAAGACGTGAAATAAAAAGGAAAGGACATTTGTCACTTGCACAAAGCCTAAGAGAACAATTTCTTCTTTATTTGTTTTGCTGCCCACTGGTTATTGAAAAGTAATTTGACTTGGAGCCTGTGATCGATTAGTGACTCCATGTTGCATCAACTACATGGAGTCAAAAGGTCCAGCTGTTTTGAAAGAAAAACGAACCAAAAAAAATCCCTGTTTGTTCTGGAAATCCTGAAACAGTGGTGATATATCATGTGGCAAACTACCAATCCTCTGACCTTTTTACTTTCCTTACTCAGAAAAGAGGGGAAGCGAGCTGCATATAAATCCTCACCTTCATAAATCATTAATCCTGATTAAAGCCTAAAACACCCCTGAGAAAAATGGTGAGAAAAATCCACTTTCAGTGCACATGAGCTTGTTCCAAGACCTTTATTTCCACTTGAGCAAAGTAATTTGGAAGTAGACACTTGGGTCTTTGGTGTGATGAGCTCCGTTTGAACTTTCTTTTATTTGAATGGCAGATTTCTGAGCTTGTGAAAAGATTCGTAGAGCGGAGTGATTTCAAATTCTGAAGAATGCACGCAGCACGCTTGTAGAATGACAGCTCGGTTACACTGCGCAACCCACTGCCTCACAGCCTGACCTGTATAAATAAGGGCTGCAATGACTCTGAACATCAAGCACTACGTGATGCAATGCTGTGAGGCGAGCCTAAGTTAAATCAGAAGCTAATGTTGCTAAATGGGCATCTGTGTTTCCATCATTTGCTCCACTGTGATGTAGAAGGTTTCATTTCCATCAGCGGCTTAAACTTCTTCTTGAGTTTTCTTTTCATATCCAAAGATAAACGGCTTATTTAAGCAGTAAAAGTGAAAATCACTGATTTTGTAAGTTTTAACATCTCCAGATGGCTCCCACAGCTGGCACTGCTATATGGATTTATTGTGTGTTGTAGTTAGAGAAATCTATTGCCTGCAACTCTGAGGGGAGGAAAAAAAGAGGCCATTGTTTCCTTTTATAAGCAAAACTCACACCTTACTGACCACTGTAGGACACAGACACCTCCAGATGTAGTGACAATCATAATGCCAATTATGGCCAAGCATCCCCTTTATAACCTCCAGTTTTGTGGTCCATAGTGCTATTATACCTGTACTGATACCTCTTTGTGTTCCACCGCTCTAATGGAGGATAAGAGCAGAGTTAGTGATGACCACGTATCCAGCAGAATATACAGACTATCGTTTTAAATAAAAGGTGTCACAGCCGTATCATGATGTAGCCAGGCTCGCTGGTTACATCATGATACACCTTCACTAACTCTTGATAATTATCCAGTGCCATTCAGCTAACCTTGAAGATTTCTGATTGAAAAGCACCACATCAACAAACTATACATATTTACAGGCTTGACATGAATATTCAGTGGAAACATGTAGTGTATGTTATTAATACTGATATCTTAGCAGAGGAGGTCAGTAAGAGTCACGGTCAGTTTTTTGTCTAACCCCTTCTGGAGACCATCAACGTGTACGGCATTGAGATCTGCGTGAATGTGGAGTTTATGTATATGTGCATGTTTATGGTGCGGAAGGACAAATGAAAGTGCACGGGGAAGGTGTTTTTAAAGGCATTTTCAGCCTTCAGATTTCCCCAATTTAGTCCTCCGGATTCGATGTGCGCGCCGGCACGTCCAGATGACATCATTTAAGATGACGTCGCAGCAGAGCGCCCCCTCGCTGAGTGTCGAAAGTGCGGACTTCAAGCTACATCGGTTTTTAAGATAAGATAATCCTTTACTTGTCCCACAGTGTGGGAAATTTGCAGTGTTGCAACAGCAAGGAGACAGAAGAAAAACACAAATACAAAGTATATAGGATCTTAGAGTAAAAATAAAAATACTGGGATGCTCTCCCACAAGAAAACTCTACACACTATACACATTTATATACATTAGTAAAGAAATCTGCAATTATATACATTACTACAGAAAAATCCACATTTATGTACATCATAAAGTGACTAATTATTGCACTAGTTTATTTTAGGTGACTGAGAGAATGAGTGAGAAAAGGTGAGAAAGGTAACCAGTCTGCTGTGGGTCAGTGCTGGTTGTAGAGTCTGACAGCAGCAGGAAGGAAGGACCTGCAATAACGTTCTGTTACACACTTTGGGTGCAGCAGGCGCTCACTGAAGGAGCTGCCCAGTGCTGCCACAGTCCCATGCATGGGGTGGGAGTCCATGGGGTGCCAGTTTGAGCTGCATCCTCCTCTCTCCCACCACCTGCACAGGATCTAAGTGACAGCCCAGGACAGAGCCAGCCCTCTTTATGATTTTTTTTTAGTCTTTCCCTGTCTGCTGTCGAGATGCTGGTACCCCAGCAGACCACTCCATAGAAGATGGCTGATGACATCACTGAGACAAAAAAAAGTCCTTAGGAGTTCTCCCTGCAGTCCGAATGACCTTAGTTTCCTGAGTAGGTGAAGTCTACTCTGTCCTTTCTTGAAAAGTGACACAGTATTGTCAGTCCAGTCCAGTTTGTTATTCATGTGCACACCCAGGTATTTATACGAGTCCACTCTCTCAATAAGTGTCCCCTGGATGCTCACTGACGGAGGAGGATGTCTGCACCTGCGGAAGTCCACCACCAGTTCTTTGGTTTTCCCTGCGTTAATTTGGAGGTGATTGTTCAGACACCAATCCACGAAGTCTGAGATCAGACCTCTGTACTCGCTGTCCTCATCATTTGTGATGAGGCCAACAATTGCAGAGTCATCTGAGCAATTTTACATTTTAAATTGTGTTGAGCAACAGATATGGGAGTGATGGGGCAAATGACAAAGAGCAATGTTGACGGCAATTTTTGAATTTTGAGAGATTTGTGAGATTTAGTGTATAGTTAGTGTGTAGTGTGTTTAGGGTGTTGTGCCGTCATGGATAACGCAGATGAAAGCTAAAAAAATATATATATATATATTTATTTATTTATATATATCTCATACCAGGCAAGACCCCAGGTGCAGGCTGTGCAGAGATGCCCCTGAGACAATCCAGCACATAACAACAGGGTGCTACTGCTAGCAGGGCATACATGGAACACCATAATTATGGCAGGAACATCTGTGCCGAGTGTGACCTGGAAGTCCCAAGGTCAGCCCCCAAGGGTGGTTGAGAATGACAGAACCAAGATCCTGTGGGACTCCCAGATACAGACGGACAAACTGGTGATGGGTAACCAACCGGACATAGTGATGTGCATGCAGAGGAAGAAGGAAGTGATACATGTAGCAATACCAACGAAAAACAGGAAGAAGGAACACGCGAACCTCGATAAATACCAAGGGCTGAGGGAAGAGCTAGAGAGGATGTGGAAGGTGAAGATAGCGGCCTGAGTTTGGAGGAAAATGACCGTTTAGGAAATTAAAATAAAAGTCTGAACATATTGATTGACTGAAACTCAAATATATGGAATGAAAGTCTGAATATACGCAATGAAAACTGACATCACGGAATCTTGCGCCATCTAAAATATAATATCACCAGCCAGCCAATTGCTGAAAGTGCACTGAAACGGTCTACCAATCTGTGCGCCGCTTGGTAAAAGCGGTCAGTGGTATGCCGCTCTTGACTTGTGGCATTTGCTGCAATGGCCGGCTGGTCAGCTGCTGCTTTATGCAGGTGCTCTGCAATCTGCCATGGCTTTCAATGTCCTCCAGTAATCAATCAATAACGCTGCCATGGACATGTGCTTTTATTAGGCGCCATGAAGTGACTGTATATAAATAAAATGATTTCAGTTAAATTATTTGACAGCAGTGAAGTGATTTTCATACAACATTCATGCCACAAATATATTAAATATCTTTTCATTTCTACCTTTGACAAGGTAATTCAACATTAAACCTCTCCGGTCTTCCTGTTAGCTTGATGACATTATGAAGCTTCAGTCAGTCTAGAACACTTTGGCTTTCTCTATTATTGTTGTTTACTTAGATAAGGAATTGGAACTTTTGCCACTAGTAACTTCAGTGCTTTTAGCTCTCTTCTTGCCTCTTCTGCCTTGCGCCCTTTCAAGTGAAAAGGCGAAGATTGTAGACAGGGCCTGTTGTGGGGGCGCCTGAGATGTGGAAGGTATGTTCTGTGTAACATTAACTTGATATGCAGGAGCTGTCTGACCTGAGAGATTCACTGCATTTGGTCTGATGAAACAGTGAATAAATTTGTTCAGTAGTACGAGTCAGAACACTGCTATTAGTATTAGGTTGGCCAGTACATGCATTTGCCAGGGTGTTAATTAGGTCCCCATTTTTTAGCATTTCTGCTACTAAATTCTGTGAGGATTGGCTTGTAGCGCTAATTCTTGTAGCGACATTTTGTTCTTTACACAATGAAAACACTAGATGACGCAACAGCCTCTGTGACATTAGTTTCCATTCAGTATATTGACGTTTCATCCCTTATATTCAGATACTGCATTATTCATTAAGAATACTCGAGTGTGAGGCCATCTGTCCAACAGCTGAAGCTTGGCTGAAACTGGGTCATGCACCAGGACAGTGATCCCTAGCACAGGAACAAATCTACAACAGAATGACTGAAAAAGAAAATCAAGGTGTTGCAAAGTCCAGACCTAAACCTGACTGAAATGGTGTGGTGGGACAGCTGTGCATGAACAAATGACCCCAAACCTCGAAGAAATGAAGCAACACTGTAAATAAGAGTGGGTGTAAATTCCTCAACAATAAGAAACTGATGAAGTCATATAGAAAAGTATTACTAAAGCTGGTTCAAGGTATTACTGTACATCATGGGGTGTACTTAGTTTTTCTGCATTTTGGCTTAGCTATTGAATAAATAATGACCAATAAGCAATTTTGTTAATCTGAGGTTGTATTTACCTAATATTCAGACCTGGTATTAGATCATTTTTTATTACATCCTTTTATTTGGAATTGACAGAGAGTGCCAATGTAGCGGTTGGCAAGACTGGGGCATTCCTGTTCACTCTGTACACGTCAGATTTCCAGGATAACAGTGAATCATGCCACCTGCATAAGTGCCAGAGATGCCAAGAAGATCAAAAAATTCATTCACATGTCTGGAAACGTCACTGAGTGGAATCTGGAGGCACTTGAGTCAGTGGGCGGCAGAATATCACTGAGTATCCCCTCTGTTCCACACTACTGAGGCAGCAGAGCTCATTCTCCCTCAGACTTCTTCAACTTCACTGCCGTCAAAAATGTTTGTTTTTACTTTTACGTTCTCTATAAAACTGTACCTGTGACACCACAAGCATGCTGTTTCTTTAGATTTACAGTGTACAAATTATTATTCATATTACTTCTGCACTGTTATTTTGTTTTTAATTGTTGATTATACTTTTGTATTTATCCTATCTGCTGCTGCTCTAACATGATCATTTCCTTCAGTCATCGTGTATCCATCAAAAATCTATGCAATGCAAGAGCATTGGAAGCATTTTTCTTAGTCCTCATTTCCAGACATGTGGGAATATTTCAGGTTTGCTTCTTTTTCTTTCTTTTTTTTTTTTTTATAAATTTAACTGTCAAACTACATAATTTTTTTCAACATCATTTTGATAGTTAAGGACAGCTGACATTCCCCAGCTGTTTAAAATTTCAAATTCAATTTCAGGGATTGCCTCGGCATCATCAATCAACAGGAAACAACCCACCACTTTTAGGGAGCATTTTCCATCTTGTTGAGGCATTTCAAGCACTCAGTGTCAGCCCATTTGAAATGACAAACCCTGCGAGACCCAGGTGTATCCAGAGCGGCGGCTAGAGTGTTTATGCACTGCATACTTCTCAAATGAATCTGGTGTCCTTTATGTATCACTTTGCTTTGGAGTAGTTCTGACACCTAGTGGACAAAAATCAGTGCAGATTTAAATTTAAGGTAACCTTTCCCTGATTTGTAAGACATCCATACACTGTATCAGGAAGCCATAAGTCTTTTGTGACATACTGGCTGTTATGTCTCTTAAAAGAAGAGATATAGCTTTCCTTAGAGGTTGGACAGACTGTAAACTATATGTGGTGAAGTAAAAAGGTAAATCAATGTTAGTAAAAGGTTATTCCTGACACTGAATCTGATATACTTTTTTAAATGAAAATAATAGCAAGTAGTGCATTTGAACCAACAACCTTTAACATCACAATACTGACAGAACTATCTATTGTCACAACTTTTTATAACTGGACACATTTTAGCTTTATTAATGTCTTCTTGATAGTTTGTTTGTTTTAAATACAGATTTAATTATTACCTTTGTAGATATTATTTGCAAAAATAGCAACTGACGTACGGAATCACTCAACCAGCGCGCAAACATTCAGCTGGTGTTCTTCACACTCCTTTGGTTTCATAAACCCACACACACACACACACACACACACACACAGAAGAAAGCTGCAGAAATATCACTCAAGCACTTTCTTTAAGCACATTTTTGTGACACTCGCACTTTGAGTATTTCCATTAAAAAAGGCACATTATTCCTAAAACTCTCCATGCTGTAAATGACAACATTTGCAAATGCGAGCCATTTCTGTGACAGCTGCTGTCTAGATCAAAAGTCTCACTGTGTCAAGAGACCCACTGGAGCTGCTCTGTTTAGTGAAATAGAGTCAATAGCTTTGCTTTGGCATTTATACACCAAATTGAGTTTTCATTTCTGTGCTACTTAATTTCCATGCTCAGAACTCATCTCCAGATCCACAGAGGATCAAACTGCATTAACAAGGCTTCATTCATAATTTAATGTTTAGGCTGATGTGATAAGAATTATGTTTGTTACCACGATCGAGTTAAGATGCACTGAGCTATGCTTTTTTCTTAGATCATTTTCTACTAACAGGACTCATTTTCTAGTCATGCTTTGGTCCCAAGCTGGGGGGGGGGGGGGGACCCCCCCCCCCCCCCCCCCCAGGAAAAAAAAAAAAGG